>PVJL010000255.1:0-88174 GCA_004026885.1 Lyroderma lyra | reverse complement strand
GCCACAGCGCTGACAGCGCCAACGCCGAAGCCTTAAGCCACTGCACCATCAGGGAACCCCCTCTGGTGGTATAGTGGCCCGGGTTCGATTCCCACCAGGGAACTACCCACATACCAAAAAGCAAAAAAACAAAACAAAACAAAACAAAAAAAACCCACAATAAAAAAAACAAAACACAATATACCACCAGAGAACTCCAGTTGTGGGATTTTTGTAGATGGTCTTTGTCAGGCTGAGGAAGTTCTCTTATTCCTAATTTGCTGAGAGTTACTAATCACGAATGGATGTTGGGTTTTGTCAGATGTTTTTTAAATCTGTTGAAATCACCATGTAGTTGTTTTCAATGTTGACATGGCAAATTACATTGATTTTCAATTGTGGAATGAGCCTTGCATTCCCAGATATTGCTGGATTCTTTTGCTAGTATTCTTTTTTTTTTGGCGGGGGTAGCTCCCTGGCTGGGAATCAACCAAGGCCGTGGCGTTGAGAGCGCCAAAGCCTAGTCGCTACACCACAAGGGAACTGTTGAGTATTTTAGCATCAATGTTCTATCGTTTCTTTACCTTTTAATGTCATTGTTTGATCAGTGTATTATTGACTTCATAAAATGAGTTTCCCTCATATATTATGGAAGGATGTGGGTAGAATTCATATAATTTCTTCTTAAATACTGAGTAGACTTTACCACTGGTGCCATTTGGGCTTCTTTATTGGAAGATTTTTTAAAATGTAAATTCAGTTTTTAATAGGCATACAATTATGTATATTATTTCTTCTTAAATAAGTTTTGACAGTTTGTTTTTTTAGGAGTTTGTCCATTTCATCTAAGTTATCAGGTTTATGAGCATTCTTTTGTAAGCTTTTCTCTTAGTCTGGTCAGGCTGCTATAACAAACTAACATAGACTGTTGTGGTCAAACCAGAGTTTATTTCATTTATGGTTAGAAAGTCCTTCCCCAACCTAAAAAAATAGTAAAAGTTATGTTCACGTTTCACATGTAATGCTTTTTTATGAGTCATTTTATTTCATTGCATTTTCATTTCTATTGATGACATGAGTTATTAATTTCACTATTTTAAATTTAGCAATTAACTAGAGCATTTAGTCATTCTAGTTAGTATGTCAGTTGAGTCTTTGATGGTTTGTATAATCATGTCTTCAAATAATTTCACTTCTTTTTCAATATTGTATCTCCATCACTTTTCTGCTTACAGAAACTTCCAAAATAATGCTAAATACAGCCATGTAGTACGTAACAACATTTCAGTTAATGACAGATCGTGTATATGATGGTGGAGCCATAAGATTATAAATGGAGCTGAACTTCCTGTAAGAAATAGAAGGATGTGTTGTTTAGCAGGAATTTTTTTTTCTCTGACAGGAGCAGTATCTGTGGGGTTTGGTAATAGATTCCTTCTCACTGACAGCACCTCAATCTTGATGGTCCTCACAGTACACTGCTGTAAATTCTTTGTTGACGACCTAAGATACTGTGCAAGGACCCAGGTTCACAGCAACTACTTTAACAAGTACCGAGTGCCACTGCCACTTCTGTGGTAGTGTGACGTCAGCCTGTTCCTGTTCTTTGAAAATATTTTCAGGTTGAACTTACATAAAACATAAGTTATATTTCTTCATCAGTTCAATGCCAGAGAGAGCCCTTTGTGTCTGATACTGTCAATGGAACCAAAACAAATTTCCAAAGTCAAAATACTGAGTCCTCAGTTCTGCCCCTCTCCATGTTAAACACCCCTTTTTGTGAATATCACAAAATTCCTTAATCTGACCACTGCTCCGACATCCAATAACCAAAACCACATCACCATGACAAAACCATGTTCCTTTCTCTATCTCGATTTCTTATTCCTACTGACCTTCAGACCACCTTTCACTCCCTCCTGACAGTCACTTACGGTGATCTGTGCCTTACAATGCCAGTTTCTCCTTGATAATATTTCTAATCAATCCAACCCACATCCCTGTTTGTGGAGCAGCAGTGATCCACAAATAGACAGCTTTGATGTTCTATTTCTGCCCCTGTTGGAAGGAAGCAGGGGGAGGGCTTGTGGGGCAGTGTTTATAAAGTCCACAGTCTTGTACAGTGATGTCCTAGGCCTTCACCTTCACTCACCACTCACTGGCTCAACCAGAGCAACTTCCAGTCCTGCCAGCTCCATTCATGGCATTTTTAAGACGATGGGATATTTTGTAATGTGTTCATTGAAGGGAATTTTCAGTGGATATAAATTCTAGGTTGACTTTTAATTTCAGCTCTTTAAAGAGATTCCAGTATTTGCCTGCTTGCCATAGTTTCCAATGAGAAGTCTGCTATATTCTTATCATTGTCTATAAATTGTCCCTTTTTTTGCTGCTGCTGCTGCTTTTATTTTTTTATTTCTTTGGTATTTTTATTTTTATTTTGTGAATTAGTTTCAGGTGTACAAAACAACATAATGATTAGACATTTATATACCTTACAAAGTGATAACGCTGATAAATCTATTACCCATTTGACACTGTACATAGTTCTAACAATATTATTAACTATATTCCCTGTGTTGTACTTCATGTCCCCATGACTATATTTTTAAATTATAGTTAACATTCAACAGTATTTTAATTTCAAGTATAGAGCATAGTGGTTAAATATTTATATAATTTATGAAGTGATCCCACATAAGTGTAGTACCCACCTGGCACAATAGTTATTACAGTATTACTGATTATATTCCCCTTACTGTACAGTACATCCCCGTGACTATTTTGTAACTGCTGATTTGTTTTTCTTAATCCCTTCGCCTTTCTCACTCAGCTCCCAAACCTCTTTGTCTATAATTCCATTATCTTTGTCATTTCTGGGTCTGTTTCTATTGACTTATTTCCCTCCTAATTATGGCTTATGTTTTTCTGCTTCTTGACATATCTAGTAATTTTTTTATTAGTTTCTGGACATTTTGAATCATAGTGAATATCTCCTGTTGAACATCTAGATTTTTGTTTTCTTAAAGGATAGTGGGATCGTCTGGCAAGCAGTTATTTGCAGTTCAACCTCATCTCTTCAAAACCTGTCTTTAGAACTTTACTGTCCAATAGTAGCCTCTAGCCATAGCTGACTATTGAAGTTTCAATACAAATTATTTAAATGAATTAAAATTAAGTAAACTAAAATTCAGTTCCTTAGCCATACAAGACATATCAAGTGCATATCAAATAGTCTGGAGCTACACATGGCTAGTATCAACTGTTGGAAATCACTAGTTGAGAATCTCTTGATGCTAGAGCAGGGGTGTCCAAACTTTTGGCTTCCCTGGGCCATAGTGGAAGAATTGTCTTGGGCTGCACATAAAATACACTAACACTAACGACAGCTGATGAGCTAACAAAAAAAAGTAACAAAAAAAGCTCATAATGCTTTAAGAAAGTTTACAAATTTGTGTTAGGCCGCATTCAAAGCTGTCCTGGGCCACAAGTTGAACAAGCTTGCTCTAGAGATAGTTTGGACTTAACACTAAAGCATGACCTTTCTGGGATCTCTACTGGATAGTCAATGAGAACACTCCAATCTGTCTATCAGAATTTAAATATATCCCATTCCTGAATGATTTCCATCCCTGGAAATTGTTTATCTTGCAGTTCACCAAACATTCTTTGCTTGTGGAGTTTCATTCTTTGCTTGCTTGCATGGCTTAGTATTATATTAAGCGAAGAATAAAAGGGATTAATAGGCAGATTTCTTTTTCATGTATTGGTCCCTTCTCTCCAGAACTCTGTCCAACAACTTCCAGTAATCCTACCTTCCTTGGATTCAGATTTCAGTCTCTCCATCTCACTAAGTCTCACAGACTCTGCTTTTGATTCTTTTTCTGTCCTCACTTCAAGTAAAAAGCCAAGGTACTCATAGGGCTTGTCTTGTTTGTTTCCTGTCATGTATCAAAATACTATGCTTCCTATTATGCAGTGTCTGAAAACTACTGTTCTATATATTTGATCCAGTTTACTAGTGTATATTGTCAGAAGATAAGTCTAGTCCCTGCCCTAGTGACATGCAAAATATCAGATTTGATTAATACATCTAGCACTACTACACATAATGATGAAATTATACACTAAAGAGTAATTTTAGCAACATATTCTATTTAGTTGTATTTCTGTTCTAACTTACTCTGTCTAGAAACTTTTTATACATCTTTTCAGTCAGTGATGCATTGTTTACTTGTTTCTCCCATATTTACACATTTTTACTTTATATTTCTTTTATATTTGGACACCTAAATGTAAAATCTTATTTATTAAAAAAAAAAATCAAAACCTCCCAGACAATAAGATGACTACATATTTTAGTGAAAGTTCTGGACAATGACAATAAAATTTGTAATATGTTAACACTGGAATGTAAAGGAAGAGATATATAGTAAAAGGCATTAGTTCAAAAGTTGCAAACTCAGTCATTTCTTATTTTAATCAACATATCCCTTTGTTGTTCTTAAATAAATTATATTAAAGCATGATATATAATAAACTCATTTTCTAATGCTTCCAAGCAAATCACCACAAACTTAGAGGGTTAAAACAACACAAACTGATTATCTTACAGTTTAGTAGGTCAGAAGTCCAAGCGATCTTGGCTGGTTTCTCTTCTCCAAATCTCACAATGACGAAATAAAAATCATTGATCACTTGGAAAAGGAAAAAGGGGCAGGAGGGAGAGATTAAAAAGAGCACTAGGGAAATATTGGGAATGATCCATATGTTTACTATCTTGATTATGGTGATGGTTTCACAGTGTAAACATAAGTCCAACATTTTCAAATTGTGTAGTTATGTGGGTTGTTGTATGTCTGTTACCGTGCAAAAGAAAAAACTTGTTTTAAATAAAAAACGTGCAGTCAACAGGCCAATCTTTTAGAACATGAATTATCTTAGGAATGCTGTTCTCAGCTCGCCAGAGATAATTGCATAAATTGTAGTAATAAGACCCATAATGAACAGTGAATCTTTAATTATAGAATTGAGACATTTAAAACAAATATGGGGATTATACTAACATACTGCTGTACATTGTATAATATTGTTGTTTCCTATTCATCACCCTCACAGAATCCATTCCTTTTGCAATGTGATTTTGCAGTTGACTCTCTGATTTGCTTTGGCCAGAGGAGTGTGCATGGAAATGACAGTTCAGAGCTTTATCTGCTTATTCTTTTTGAGTTTCTTTCATCCTAAGAGAAATGTGCCCTGGCCAACCCATGGTCCAAGGAGGATGACAGGGGAGCAGAGCTGAACCAACTTTCACCCTGGAACCAAATCCATCTGGTCTAAGTCTGCATTAACTATCCTTCAGATTCATGAGAGAGAATTAATGTTTCTTGTTTAAGGCAGTGAGCTGGGGAGGTTACTATGCAGCATGGTTGTGGCAATAGCTATAGAATACATATACTGTGATGTATAAACTCTAGTAATATTGAAATGAATAATAAAAGTTCTTTGTGGTGGGAAAAGGGAGAAAAGAGAAAGGGCAAGTATGCTACCTTATTTTTAATCATCAAATTTATCATTAAGTTGATAAGTGACAGATGTACAGCTTATCTTAAACTAAAAAGTAAATATTAAGAAATATGATCAACTAAAAAATGGGTAGTTAAGGGAAAAGTGGAAGAAAAGGAATTATACTAATTTCATTAATGATCCTTTCTGGGCATTAAAAGAAATTGTCTTTAAAAATGGAGATTAAAGGAATTATATAAATATACAGTTGTAAAGGGAAGTCATTGAATAAAAATTAAAATTTCTCCATTTTAAGATGACATATGTATATTATAAAACAAAGAGGCCCATAGTGGAGGATATTTTAAGATATTGAATGGAAAGCATGATATAAAATATTAAATCTAAACACATTTATATTATCAAATGTAAATGTGTTAAAACTATCCTATTAAAAGGAAAAAAATTCTGTACTCTAAAGCAAAAACTACTTTTTGCCATTTCCAAGTGATACACCTAATAGAAAGTGATTCAGAAAGGTGGGAAATTAAAAGAATGTGTAAAGGTAACTCGGGATGTTGTAACTAAACAACACACCCAACAACAGCAATAATAAAACTAGCATCCTGATTTCATTATCAAACAAGGTTCAAATGAGGACAAAATTACGACCACTTCCCAATGATAAAGAGACAATTATGAATATCTGCATCCAATAATGAAGCATCAACTATAATGAAAGGAGATTGAAGAAATGGAAACAGGAGATATTAAGTGACCTCTTGGAAAAATATAAAAATTTACATGACATTACTATTAAGGTAGTTGCAATAGATACACCAAACCTGATACCATGAACACAGAAGCTAAACCTTTTTTTCAAATACTCATGGAACATTCCCCCAGAGGAACCATATATTAGGCCTCAGAGAAAACCTAAGAAGAATCTCCAAACTAGAAATAGTACAAAAATACACTCTGACCAGGGAAAAATTCTTACATACCTGAATAAGAAAGAATAAAATAAGCATCAAATGTAAAAAGTTAGGAAGAGATGAGGAGTGATGGCTCATGAGTACGGGTTTCTTTTGGGGGTGACAAAATTGCTCCAAAATTAGATTGTAGTGATGGTTGTACAACTCTGTGAATCTAATAAAAACACTGAATTGTGAACTTTAAATGGATTAATTTTGTAGTATGTGAATTATATCTCAAGCTGTTAAAAGGAATTAAGAATAATACAATTAGGAAGAAGCAATTAGATCTAAGAGTCAATAAATAGATAAACCATTAGGTAATGTAATCAAGAAAAAACAGAAGACAACACAAAATATGAAATAAAGGTAACAACCTATAGAAACAGTTAACCTCCCTAAAACTCATATGTCTGTATGTTTCTTTAGGGGAACTATTTCCTTAGGATAACCAAATAGTTAAAGAAAAATAATTTCAACTTCATCTACTTAAGACAATGAAAAAAGAAACATTTCTGATTTTTTTTTTTTATAAAATGAGCATAAGATTATACAAAAACTTAAACACGATTAGGAAATGTTCAAGACATTTTTGAAGAACCAACTTTTTTTTATTTAAGAAAAATAGTCTTAATGGGAAAAGTTTGTAAATATGTCAATTATACCTCCAATTAATCTATTAATTGAATACGTTTCCAAACGATTTTAAAAGAATTTGCAATGGGATTTGACAAATCCTTTAAAAACATTTTAGTATGAACATTTTCAAATATATTCAAAAATAAGAATAGTTTAATGTATACATCACCTAGCTTCAATAATTATCAACACACGGTCAGTCTTGGAAAAGTCATCTGCAGAGTAATTAACAGTCGTGAAAACTTAAAACCACAAATGAGGAGACACTTTCTCTAACAGTTATTGCATAGGGATATCTATTGTGGAGAGGCCTGAAATAGACGCACCTTTTTGTGGGAATTTAGAACACAATAAAGGTGCAATTTCCTATCAGTGTGGAAAGGATGACTTAAAAATTAATAAATATTTTTGAATCAATTGACTGCTCAATTATAGGAATTGAAGTTAAATAATTTGTAACATCAAAAATAAATTTGAGATGGATTAAAGGTCTAAATATAAAAATTAAACCTATAAGAAAATTTAAAAAACTTACAAGGAATAGATTCTTAATCTTGATGTGAGGACATTCCCAAGTCATATAAAAATAGTAAATGTGATTACGTGAAAATTTTAAATGACGGCAGAGTAAAAGTTAAAAGACCAGTGATAGCCTGAGAAATATACGCCACATAAATCACGCTAAAGAAACTGGACAAAGACATGAAGAATGAAGTAGGTGGGGTGTTTGGAACATAAAGTAGTGTAGTGTCAGCCACATAAAGGTAACATGGCTTCCCATCCCATGTCCCAGAAATAGGTTAGGTGATGGCATCTGGGTGATTATTTTCTTCTGTTTTCCTAAAGTTTTTCACAATGAAAAAAAAATTGAAATTCTTTTAACAACTGAAAAGTCTGGGCTGCCTTATATTGTTAATGTTTCCCCAGCTTTATTTTAGATTTAATGATGGGGAGGCATTGGGGTCTCAGCTTCGTGTCACCACCATACCTACTGCATGAGTCCTTACAGATATTAAAAAGAAAATGTGCACGGATGGATAAAACAATGTTGATCCCGCAGGTGTGGGAGAGTTGGGTGCCAACACTTGAACACCTTACACTTCCTCATTACACATCTCTCCCTATCCTCCATCCCAGTTCCAGCCACGTAACTCACTCCATCCCGCCAGTACAAATAACACTCAAGAATTCATTCCTGGCGCGCGCGTCAGCGTGACTCCCGCGTCTTCACGTCTGTAACCGCCTAGGAACGCCCCCGCCCCGCCCCACCGCTTGTTGTGTTGTCGTCACGTGGTCGGGGCGGGCCCTGACGTCAGGCACAGGGGAGGGACTGCGCAGGCGCAGAAAAGGGGGCGGGGGACTCGGCTTGTTGTGCTGCTGCCGAAGACCGGAGGCAGTCCAGCTGCGGCCACAGCTCTTCCAGCCGCGCGACAATGTCGTCTCATTTAGTAGAGCAGCCGCCGCCTCTGCACAACAACAATAACAACTGCGAGGAAGGGGAACAGCCTTTGCTCCCGCCACCCGGCCTCAACAGTGAGTGCTAGGCGGGCGGGCTGGGTGAAGGAGATGGGGGAGGAGGAGCTGCTCCGGCCGCCGCCGCCAGCTCCGCGCTGAGGGGAAGGGGGGGCGGGAGGAGAAGGTGGCCCATTGGTCCAGGCAGAGGATGTGCGGGTGACTGACAGCTCCCTTCACCTGTCAGGAGGAGGTGCTTCTACCTTTCTTTGGACCCGTCTCTCCTCCCTCCGGGGGTCTTTGGAAGGGGGCTGCTTGGGTTCACTGTTAGGAGGGCAGTTGTGTGGGGAGAAGAGCCGATCCCACCTGTGGTGGGCCCCTGAGCAGAGCCAATCGGGGCGTGGATGGGGCGGGATTTGGAGCTTGCGGAGGGAGAGTGGGCGGAGCAGGCGGTGGAGGGGACGTGGGCAGGGATGGGGACGTGCGGCGGGGACGCCGGGGGATGGACGCGGGCTGCCGGCCGAGGGGAGGGGTCGGCCGAGGGGCAGGCTGCAGGTCAGGTGTGCGGCGGGGATTGGCCTGACCCGCTTGAACTCACCTCTGGGTCGGCCTATCTCCCGGGGTTGGAACGTGAGCCCTCTGGTTTGGTGGCCTTCTTTGTTACCACAGGCTGGTCAGGAAAATCATTTGGTAATTTAGTGGTTACTTGTATCACGTGGAGGGGGGGGGTTTGAGGAAGCTGTGCTCCATTTTTTTTTTTTTTTGAAATGTTTAAAAGTTGCTCAAGTGATTTTTCTTTTGTTTTTTTTTAAATGATGGGGCTGTGTGCCCTGTAAGCCTGTTTGAACAAACAGCCTCTTGAACCATCCAAGAGTGTGCACAAATCACGGAGTGTGGAGCAAGGAATTTTCAAAAACGCGGTTAAAAACAGATTCACAAGGGCGGTTGAAAGTTAATGGCAGTATTGAATTACTACCTGCTACAGTTGCTTTTCATAACATTCTGGTACTCAAGACATCTTGTCCTAAGTTATTCCCAGATATCTTTTAAAGCTCAGATTCTTGGGAGTGTTTTTGCCTAACCTTTCTGTAATTCCTCTCTTGAAAGAGGTGGTTGGGACATGTTCCTGTCCTCGCAAGATGGGGATAAAATTTGAGTATTTTAAGATGTTTTCATTGTTTATGGCCACTGCTCCATCTTTTCATGGATAAATTCCTTAAATGTTGACTTATTAAAACTTTTAAGTGTAATGTTCTGGAATGTAAGACAATATATTATTTCCCACAGTAAATTAGAATTAATTTGTGTCTATAAATGTTATTTTTTCATAATATGCATTTATACATCATTTACCCTTATTTAGCATAGTCCTTTAGCAGCATGGAATTTTAAAATGGGGAAGAGACTTTAAAGATAACTGTCCCCTGTTACTGACCACTGAAGAAACAGGTCTGGGGTGTCCAAGGTCACAGCCTGCTAGGACCTAGAGCTGAGGTTTGTACTTTCACCCAATCTAGTACTCATTTCAGGACACCACTTTTCAGTGGCCCAGAATCCCCTGATAGTGTGTTTCTTATTCTCTCAGTATGTTACTCCACCTAATATACAAAGGTGACCTGCCTATCTATCTGTTTTTAGTACACTGTTTCTTATTTGTACTTAGTATTTTCCTATGGTACTTTTAAGTTAGCTATTTGGTTGATATGTGTACAGATTTCACAGAAAGCAAAGGAATTGTAATTTTCCTTTACCATTTAACAATAAAATGGGGTTGAGCTATAGGTGATTGTTTATCTCCGTGTCTGACAGACCTTTGAGGTAATTTGATGTCCTTCGCCAAGCAGTTGCTGCTACATTTAAGTTAACTCTTAGGAAGTGGAGGAACACTCAGCCTGTGGGCAATACCAAAATGTTGCTTTGGGAAATCTGCTATATAGAAAGTATTTTATTTGGGGTAGAGTGAGTTTTTAAGTTACTAAAAACCTTTTATTTTGTTTTGTTTTTTGTTTTTTATTTTGGTATGTGGCTAGTTCCCTGGCTGGGAATCGAACCCAGGCTGCAGCGTTGACAGCACCAGTGCTGAAGCCTTAAGCCACTACACCACCAGGGAACTCCCAAAACCTTTTAGATAGTGTCATATTTAATTACTCCCCTCTTGCCTTTTACTCTGTTTTTCATTATACAATACTGGACTGAACAAAACAAGAAGCCTTATTGATTCCTTTAAGTGATTTTTGGGCACTTAAAGAACTTATTCAGGCATCTAATATGAACTATCCGAATTGCTGACAACTTGAAGTTAACTTTGTCAGGTCAGTTTGCACAACTGTGAAAAACAGAAGATAAACTTACTGTATAGGTTATCTCTGCCTTGGGATTTTATCTTTAGTTGAGGGGTCAAAGCAGAGTTTTAATACCAAAATATTGAAATATTTGGAATAGTGAAATCTCTTATTTTTTTTAAGTTTACCATTGTAGGGGAACTGTTCACTTTCATTACAAATTAGTGAACAGCTATCCGAACTAGTACTTCCAAAGCTAAAAGGAGAGTTTCCAGTTTTCAGTTGTTAAGTTTTATTCTTAAGAAAACTGTTAGATTACTTAAGAATATTTGTGTAGAACATTTATGTAATAAATATCAGTTGGTATGATTTAAAATGCCCTAACTTTCTGGTGAGAAAAACAGTAGGAAAATCAAGGTAGTGGTGTAATTCTTATTTAATGTGGGAAGCACAGCTTTTTTAAAAATTATTTTTAAAAACATTTTCTGCCATGATGTTCTTGCTTCCCCCATATGTCCAGAAGACTTTTAAGGCTATGACATGTGAAACTTCACTGCCTCATAATATTGTTTTGATTACATAACTGGTGTGTGAGAACCTACTTGTGCAAAAAGACCAACTTTTTTTTTTTTTGGTTGGTTTCCTAAGTGAGGATTGGGCGGTGAGAGCACCGAAGCCTAGCCACTACACCACCAGGGAACCCCCCAGACCAACTTTTTAAAATAAGAATGTCAGTGATGGTTCCTAGTCTGAATTCCAGCATCAGTACTTGAAATAAAGGCTTTAAGGAAATAAGACGTAATGGAATATGTCACCCCCATTAGGTTTAGTGTGACACGTGGGGCCTTGAAAACTTGGGGGGGAAATGAGAAATACTCTTTTTACCTTCCCCCTCACCTCTGCCTCAATACTCCCACTCCCCTTCTTATAAGAGGATTGAACTGGTGATTATAAAATTTGAGTATATCCAGCATATAATCATGAATATAATCACAGTCACTGGACCAGCCTTCACAATATATTAGAGAAAGAAGGATGTTTCTCTGAATCTCATAGACTTAAACTAGAAAATATCTCATGCGTTGTGTATATGTACAATCTGGCATAACAGAACAACTTTCAGTTTGTAAGTCGGCTTTTAATATGATAGAGCCTGCAGTTTTTTATTTTAAAGCTTGATTTTTAGAAAGAGAATTCACTCTGAGATTTTTTCTACTTTGTATTGCTTAGATAGCACAATCCTCATATCTTACCTTGTTTCCTTTCCAAATAAAAAGGGACTTAGGATTTGTAGAGTTAGAACATCAAGAACTTCTGAGGTTTTTGATGTTCTAACTCTACAAATCAGGAATGAACTAGGATACAAATTAAAGGCACATGTAGTTCATTTATTGAGGGAGGTAAGTGTGCTTCTCCCTCCCATTTTTTTCAAAAGATAAAGCTGATAAGAAGCCTCTTATATCTATGTGCGTAACTTTCCGTACAGTATTTTTTCCCCCATAGATGTTATTTTTGGAAGAGAATTAGTAGTTAAAGGAAATCTGCCTTTTTTTAAGGCTTTTAATACATATTGTCAAATTAGCCTCCATTGAAGCCTTGATTTTAATAACATTAGAAACTGTAATTTGGGTAATGGTTAACCATTGCCATTTGGATAATGTTTAAAGTATGATATATTTTTATGATGGAATGCAAAGCAGTTGTTTAAAGGAATGAAGGCAATGTATATTGACATTGAAAGACATCTGCAAATGGTTAGGTAAGGAATGATACTTGCAGAAAAATATATACAGTAGTATGATTCCATGTTTTTTGTAAAAACTCTAGTAGTTTACTTATGAAAGTTTTAAAAGTGGTTTCCTTTGGGATAGAAATGTGAAATTGGGAGGAGAGATATTTTTACTTTATGTACTGATGTTTTGCATTTTCAATAAACACTTTTGTAATAACTTTTTCAAAAGAGTAAAATTATAATATTAGCTAACACATAGCCCTTACCATATGCTAGGCACCTTGTGTATTTTTTTTTTTCTTTTTGGTATGTGGGTAGCTCCCTGGCTGGGAATTGAACCCAGGCCGCAGCACTGACAGCACCACCGCTGAAGCCTTAAGCCACTACACCACCAGGGAACTCCCTTGTGTATTTTTTTTAATGTGCTTTATTCATTTCATCCTCCTGACAACACTGTAAGGTAGATGCAGTTATCCCCATTTTACAGATGAAACAACTGACAGGTCTAGGGTGTAGCAGCTATAAGTGATAGAATAGTAGTCTGGCTTCATTCTGTGCTTGCTCTTAATCACTATACTAATATATGCCAAGAAATATTGTCTGCCTTAAGTAGAAATGCCTTCAGCTATGCTGAGTAGTAAGGCAATTACAGAGATCACTTTTACAAAGCTTTTGTAGGTATTTCTACTCAAGTTCCTAGATTATGATTGCTTACATTATTTATTTATTTATTTATTTTTCTTTTTGGTATGTGGGTAGCTCCCTGACTGGGAATCGAACCCAGGCCGCGGCACTGACAGCGCCAGTGCCAAAGCCTTAAGCCACTATACCACCAGGGAACTCCCTGCTTACTTATTTTTAATGCAGGAAGTAGAATTGGTTTGGAAATCCTTCAAAAAAAAATAAGGTCTAGAAACTTGATACTGTTACACCCCTTTTTTTCCTTGATCAGCTACAAGTGAACATTAATTGTATTTTAGGGGAGATTGGCTTCCACAGAGACCCATCTGGAACTCCTGGTTGCTTAGTACTGCTTCTGCCAGAGCAGCTCTGGACTTTTATTTACTTTTGTTTATTTTACACAATGGGCTTCTGCACAAGGAGAACTGGTCCCATTTGTTTAAAATAAGTTTGAATATCCTAGAAGGAGTACGAATAGAAAAAAAAAACAACAGTTTATCACATACCTCTTTCTGTGTCTCTTTCCAGTTAAAATATTTTGCAGAGCTCTAAATTTAGGGATGCTTTTAGAGTATTTCTTAGCCACTCCAGAGTCACTCCAAATATTTAGTTACCTTCAGTGTTTTAAATGTAGCTTAGCTTTGCTGGTTGAGTTTGTTGATCCATGTTGAGTTCTATCTAGTCTGTGTCCATCTTTATGTGTATGTAGAATGAGACCATGGAGATGTCATACAATTGTGTTGTTTGGCAGTATAGTCCCCCAAAAAAATGGTGCTGATTATGGGACTGTGACAACACAGGGACTGCTGTAGAGGGAAAGGAGGAAAGGGTAACTTCATTTTTATTTAGCAGACACTTCTAAATACAATTAAAAACTCCTTTATTTATTTATTTTGTATGTGGGTAGCTCCCTGGCTGGGAATCGAACCCAGGCTGCAGCGTTGACGGCGCCAGCACCGAAATCTTAAGCCACTACACCATCAGGGAACTCCCAAAAAACCTCCTTTAGCTAGTGTGTAAGTGAGCATCGACTGTTTACTGGGTACTTTACCTATATTCCTGTATTTAATCCTCACAGTAGCCCTGGGAGGTAAGTACTCTGTTATCATTGGTGAGGTCAGAAAGTCAGATCGATAGTCAGGGGTGGAGTCAGATTTCCAGCCAGGTCTGCTTTTGAGTTTTTTCTTGACATGAAGATGATGCTGAGTTCACTTTTGGATCTGGAATAGTCACCACCTTGTTTAGGTTTTGAGCCTGTTTTGGTCATTATTCTGTTCAGCCACAGTATTCTCTCTAATGCTTCTGCTGGGAGTTTAGAGGAATGGCCCCACTAAGCTGCTTGGGTACAGTTTCTAAAACAAACGTAGTTAAGGAATGGAAATTATGAAAAAAAAAAAAAAAAAACCACAACTCTTTTTGTTGTGAAGTTGGCCTGTTGGCTGCTATTACCAGTTCTTACTGAAATTAAAGTACCTTCATGTGTTCTGCAAATTCACTGAGCCAATAAATATTTTCAAGACCTATCCAAATGTCCAGGGTCACACCCTCTTTCTTGTGGCTCCTCCCCCTTTGACTAGTCCCTTGAGAAAACTTCAGTGTTGCCTGTAGCAGATCCACAGTCATTCGTCCTCCCAAACCAATGAGACTTAATGACAACCCTAGGAAGTAGGAACTCGTGGGAGAGGAAAGAATACAAGTTCACAAGGTATGTTTAGTGCATAGCACAGGACAGCAGAAAGAGTGAGGTAGAAAGGAAAGGAAGAACTAATTTGTGGGATAGAGGTGAAACTTGTTTCAGAATTTTTAGCAACTGAATTAAGTTGGGGGCCAGCTGCATTAATTTTATGCTTCACATTCATACACAAATTGAAATTTTTTTATTGCATTTAAGTTCCCTCTCTAGGAGCTTCTCAGTTGTGCTAATTAGGACTTATTTGGTCATTTATTTAGATGACCTTTATAAAATTTTTAAGTCATATGTGTATTTCATTTGTAGAGAGGATGCAACTAAATAGCTGAGATAGAGTGAAAAAAGTATATAACTAAAATATTAAAGGTAAGTCACCTATCTAGAAGTAAAGTAGCTATTCTTTTTTTGAAAGTTTCCTGTAAAGGGTTTATTGTATATAAACTGACCCTTAACCAGAGAGAAAATCGGCCAAAAGACAGATTTTCTAAGATACTAGTTTTAGAATTCCAGCTTCTAAATTGGTTGATTGGGTGAGCTACCTAAGGAACAGAACTATATAGATTTTTTAGACTTTTGTTGTTCCTTGTTTATTTTCTTCAGAATACTTTTTGCATTTGGTTTAGATGGGCAGACTTTTTATCTGAATTCACCATATTCACATCTGTGTGCACAAGACAGATTGCAGTTTTGCTGTGGTTAACTGAAGTTATCTGACTTGTCCAACAGGTTCCTGGGTGGAGCTCCCCATGAACAGCACCAATGGCAATGATAATGGCAATGGGAAGAATGGGGGGCTGGAACACGTCCCTTCCTCATCCTCTATTCACAATGGAGACATGGAGAAGATTCTTTTGGATGCACAGCATGAATCAGGACAGAGTAGTTCAAGAGGCAGTTCTCACTGTGACAGGTGAGTGAGATCATGCTTTGGTAAAATTCAGGAAACCAACGGGTTACAGGGTGAATTCCCATTAGAAAAATAAATGACTTACATCTTCATTTAACAAAATATGATTCCACTGCACTGCAGCATGTATATTTAAATCAGACAGCTCACTTACCAGTACTTGAGTGCCTATTATTTTTCCTCAGATTCAATCAATTTCCTTATCAGATTGTATCGTTTTTTTTTAGCCATTGATCAGTTTATCAATGGCATAAATGTTTGTTTACATAAATAATCTAAGTTTCTCCCATTTTTGTTCATGCCCCTGTTTCACAGATCGCATTCTTCTTGAATGTGGTTATCTCTGTGTATATCTGTCCTCCCTTCTAGATTGTGAGGCTTCAAAAGGCAGGGGTCATGTTTCTTCTCCTTGGCACTCTCACAGTAATGGTGCTGGCATGTAGTAGACGCTCAGTAAATATTTGTCAGAGGGAACTGCAAATTAATTCAAGTTACAGCAGTATTCACACAGTGGAAACACCAACCAAAGTCTGTAAAGATAGTTCATTTTGAAGGCCATTCTGTTTTCTGCAGAGCAAGTTTTATTTCAGACCTCATTTTTCTATATTTTAGTTAAGAAACTAATTCCACTGATTAAGGATTGCATATAGTGAAAGAATATGGATATAGAGGAATGTATGAGTAGAATGAAACCTAGCTGTTTGTTTATTTTTCAGTATCTGTGTCTCTCTTTAAGAGAGACTAGATATTAAATGACAGTGGTATATTTAACCATCTTGGACCAATGACATCATACTCATAGCATTATAGGGTACTGAATGATCTTCCATTTCATTAAGAGTTAACTGAGGGGAGTTCCCTGGTGGTGTAGTGGCTAGGCTTCGGTACTCTCAACACCGTGGCCTGGGTTCGATTCCCAGCCAGGGAGCTACCACCACCCACCCCCACCCAAAAATAAAAGCGTTAACTGATATCAACCATCTAAGAAAATGCAAATGCACAGGAAAAAGATTAAGGAAACATGTAATGGTATAAACAGTGATTATCTCTAGGGGCTGAAATTATGAAATTTTCTTCTAAATATTTTTATATTTTGTAAAAATTGTGTATATATATATATAGCACACATTATTACTTATCAGAAAAGACTATAAAAGGAGAAACAAGAGTTAAATCATGTTTGAAGTTCCTGTGTGACATAGGATCCACTGGTAATGTTACTAAGGCAGCAGAGGACTGGTTTGCCTACTCTGTGGCACAGTGCACCCCCGCCACCCCTCTCCTCTCTGACTCGTCCCTCTGCTGCTTAAGCAGAACAGATGGCTCTTTTCGGAACAGCCTGCCATTGATTCTGGTAGCTACAGCATTCGTCTTGTCTTTCAGAATGAAGTGTATATTAATACAGGCTGACCTCAGAGATACTATAGATTCGGTTCCAGATTTCCACAATAAAGCAAGAGAGGGAGTCGTGATCTTGTTCTTGGTAGATGGTCTTGCCTTCAGTTTGTAAAAAATGCAACATCTGTGACATGCAATAAAGTGAAGCACAATAAAAGTACAAAAAATAAAATATAGATGCATTGGTGGGTTTCTGAAGTTTTCTGATCATTATGGCCCTGCTGATAAGACTTTTCCTATACGTTCAAGTACATGTGACCATTGATTATGGGTATTAGTGTGTCCCTTAACCTGTTGTTTAGTTGGTGCTATCACTGAGTAGAAAAAAAATCACCAGCTTGCCTTTTGCGTTACCTTACTTCATTTATGATTACAGTTATATTTGTGATTGAATATGAATTCACCTTCCTGGAATCATGTTTAAGTTGTGTTTCTAAAGATGTGAAGTCTGGCAAATGCTTTTGTGCCCTGTCTTATCCCTCAGCCTATGTGTCTCCAGCTCTGGGTTGCTGGTCACCTTTCAGAGGACGCCGAGAACTCTTCTAGCTCAGTAGTACACTCCTGGTATATAACACACTTTAACATTTTAACTCATTTCCTGTTTGCCCCGAGAACACTCACCAGTGGTGCTTGTGGCTGCATCATTTACCCTGAGATGACTCGCAGATTGCAGTCCCCCAAAGTTGGTCACACACAAAAAAATGATTAAATACTGATCATCAGATTCTGTTACATTAGGATTAGAGACAAGAACAGTTTTTATATTTTATTTTCACAGTGAAAACCAGTCAGATTTACTTCGACCTCAAAGAGCGTCTTTATGTAGAATGAAATGAATGCAGCACAAGCTGTACTTTTTCTCTGAGCAGGAAATGAGTTAAAAGTGTCCTCAAAATTCATGCCATTTGAATTGCCATGCATCTCTGTATTTGAAGTTGTTGAGAAGGATTTCTTGTAGGTGGAAAAGTTTTAGGATTGTTGCATATTAGTCTTAAAGCTAATTTATGTATACTTTCAATTTACAAAGGATTCCATAGATATATTTTTGTCACTGTGATGGTTGTTACCAGATAACCCCTATATTTTTGTCACTGTGATGGCTGTTACCAGATAACCCCTATGTGTTTTGCTTTGTATTCCACCCTGTTGTAGGAGTTTTCAACCTACACACTAGATTCACCTAGGGAGCTTTTAAAAATACCAGTGCATAGACACAAACCCTGGAGATTCTCATTCTGTTGTCAGGGGTGGAATAGAAACATGAGAATATAATAAAAACTCCCCAGCCGATCCTAACATGATATGGGGTTGAAGCCCTGATGCATTCCAAATTGTTAGGAGTAGTAAACAGTTTCCAGTGAAATGTTTAGTATTTTTCCGAGTGAGTGGTGAAGAGTATAGGAGAGCAGCACTTCTGTTGGATTCTCGACTCTGTCCCCCGGCTGCCTTGACCTGGTCATGCTGTGTAAAGCTGACCCTTAACTGGATCTCTAGCTGTGAACCCAACAGAGTTATGAGCACAATGACAGTAAACTGAGGACTACAAAAGTGCCTTGTTCTACTTGGTTTCTGGACAATAGCCTGAGATTTCTAGTTCAAGATAAAAATTTTCTAAATACACAAACATGTTTGCTTAATATAGAACCAGCTTTTCTCTTTTCCTGTCCTCATTTAGGAATCTCCTGCATCAATTATGATAGTCTAAGACTCCCAGGTTTTTCTGGTGATCTTACTTATTTTTGAGTCAGTTCTCACCAACATTCCTATATATTAACATTGTACTCATGCTCTTGATAACTTTAATAGTTAATATCCATTCCTTTGAGCAGGTTAAGCCTGGAACATTTTTCATCCCTACTGGATTTAGATTTTGGGGGGCGGGACGTATAGTGAAAGACCTGGAGACTTGCTGATGTTACATGAGGAATCATTGATAAAGCTAAGAATAGAACTTAGCACATTGTATTCATCTCTTGTATCAGGTACAGTTTTGGTGTTTTTGTCTAAAATTTTGTCTGTAAATTTGTAGTTTTGGGACTATATCTCATACTCGTTAGAGGTTACATGTTCATTATATAAACTTACCTAATTCACTTTGAAGTGTCTTAAAGCGAATTATTTCTGAAATAAGTAGAATAATGGTTCTCGAACTTTTTGGTGTCTGTGTTTTTACACTCCTAAAAATTATTAGGAACCCCAAAGGCCTTTTGTTTATGTGGGTTCTATACTTTGGTATTTACCATATTAGAAATTAAACCTGAGAAAATTAAAAATATGTATTCATTCAACAATAATAAACTCATTACATTTTAACATAAATAACTTTTAAATATGAAAAGTAACTATTTTCCATAACCCCCTAAAATTAGTTAGCCTAGCAGCATTGTTTTACATTTTTGTGAATTTCTTTAATATCTGGCTTAATAGAAAAATAGCTGGGTTCTCATTTGATCTAATATCATATGTGATGTAGCCTTCGGAAGATTTCATTGTACATTCATGAGAGAATGAGAATGAAAAAAGTAAATGAATCCTAATAGTATTATGAAAACAATTTTAACCTCGAAGACCCTTTGAAATGGGTCTTTGAACACTGCTTTCACACTTCGAGAACTGCTGGTGGTGAATTATTTAATGATGAAAGAACTTTGGGACAAAGAACTCCAAATTGGGTTTCTGAATTTGAAGATCATTTTACCTTTATTGAAAAAAAAGTAAAGATAAGAAAATGTGACAGTCTTGTGTCTTTAGGTAACGTTTCCTTTGTAAAGTTATCATTGCGAAGGAATTTATTACTACTGAAAATTTCCAGAACGTTTTGGCAGTAAGAGTGCTCAATTTCATTTTACATGAGATTATGATACACTTTCTGATTTGGTGCTTTTTCAAAGCCATACTACTGTAACTTTTAATTTTTTGTAAAAGTTAATTTATTTGACAAAATGAAAATTAAAGCTAATGGCTAAATTCTTTCTCTTCTAGCCCTTCCCCACAAGAAGACGGGCAAATAATGTTTGATGTGGAAATGCATACCAGCAGGGACCATAGCTCTCAGGTTTGTGTTTGTGTTAATTTATTTTTCTGATTTATGGTAAATAGGGAAAATGCAAAACTTTCGTATATTTTGCTAAATTATATTGAAGAATAAGACTGAAAAATAGTTTGGAGCTGTTTTAAGTTATTCAGTTTCTGATTTTGGTATTTACTTAGGATGATATAGTCTTCGTGGTACCTCTTTATAAACTGAGAATTTGAGAACCTAGCCCCATAAAGGAATTGGAAAATGCTTATTTGTAATGTATCATTCCATTATTCCAGGCTTAGTTTCTTGAGTTTATAGATAGAAAACTGAGACACATCTTATTTAAAGTCTCAGAATAATGAAAAGGAAGGTTGTTGTAAAACCAGGTGTGAAAACCTTTTTCTGTATCCAAAATGATAGCAGTGCTTTGGAGGTGAATTTCAACAGCTCAAATAAAATTTATCTAAATTGTGCAGGTTCCTTAACTTAAAGAAGATAAACATAGATCACTGGGAGTTGACATTGTTGGAAATGTAGAGGATATAGTATTGAAAGCTTATAAAGATTTATATTACAAAATTTATAAGTAAATAATTGTTAATGGTTTAGAATGTTCTAGCAGCCCTTAACTTTATTGATATGTCAGGTCACCAGAAAGTATCAGAATGCAAAATCTTGAGGACAGGAACCATTGTCTTTGTCTTCTGTGTTAAAGTGCTTGAAGAATGTTGACTGAATTTTTAAATGAATTCCAACAGAACCTTTGTTTTGTGGGGTTCTCACTATACAATGTTCTGAACCCTTTGCATTAGAAATATTTCGCATGTTATCTTGGATCCACCCAGTATTCTTTCTGTTTCAGAAGGCTGCACGATTTCTCCCTACTTTGACTATGCTCTTTTTGTGCTGTTCTCTGAAACCTAGAAAATCTGTGGGATTGAATACAAATTTACTTTATGATAAACTTTATACTGTAGAGAAGCTTATAAGTAGAAAGGCTGACATGTAGGAAGATAAGAACCTTGACTGGAATTGTTGAATTGCTGGTTTTTGTATGTCAGTTTTGCCATGTGCAGTGAACTGTTACAATGAAGAAGAAAATATGTATATAAAGTTTCCATAGCAAAAGGTGTACTAAGGAATTCCAAGATAGGGAAGTGAAAATAATTTTTTGTTGTTTTTTCGTAAGGAAGATGTCCCCAATCTGTATTGTCTTTTGTACAAACCACTTGAAAATCTAGATTAACATTTTTTTTTTTTTTTACGTTTTCTCAAATAGGCTTTGAAGAACCTTTAGTTGGGAAGCTCCCAACTAAACTTCAGAAAATAGTTCTGAAGTTGAATAAGTAGAAAATCATGTAGCCCCTGGGCTGCCTCCTTTTCCCCTCCTTTAGTCACAGTGCACAGTAGCACATTAAAAGTTCTGACGATTCCTGCAGTGAAGAAATGTGTTTATTTCAAACTGAGTAGTTCCTAGTTATTTATTTGACTTTGTTTTTAGTAAATGCTGTCCTGCCTGGCTCATCTCATGGAGTGGCAGGTATACAATTAGGTTTAACTGAAAACTGAATTTTAAGTGGACTTACAGAGTTGAAAATGTAAGATTTTTGGCCTCTGTGTCAGATTATGGTAGAATTGCTTATGTGATCTCCATTCAGAAACAAGTACCTAAAAGAATATTGGTTATCATCAAGCCTTGGGTAAGCAATATTAACAATCAGATCATCTCTCTCAATGCTGCGTCCTGGGTTCAATTCCCAGCCCGGGAACTACCCCCACCACCCAAATAAAAGCACTCTAGAGAATTACCACAATATTAAAAAAAAAAAAAAAAGGTGAACATCAAAGAGCTTTTTAAATTCCTTTTTTTTATTTGAGAAAATGATAATTCAAAAATTAATCTCTTTAGAATTTGAGAGATTGAAGTTTTTAATGAAAGAGAAGCAAGTTAAGGGTTAGGAAACAGTTATAAACGGTTAACAAGACTGTTAACGATACTTGCTCTTATTGAATAATTTTATATACGAGCTCAGACAATTAATTTCACAAACTCATCCTCGAAAAAATGCTACATACCTCATTGCTGAATATCACTACAGTTACACTTGAAGCACTCTCCTTGGGAGCTGCGCACCTACGCCAGTGCCGAGTCCACCCTTCAAAGCAGTTTTAGAACTCTTTCTGGAATGGCCATCAGATCTGCTGTTGCCCCCAAAATCTAACAATTAGTGAACTTTCCACTGTGCGCTTATATTGGCAGCACTGTACAAAAACTTGGTAAGGTGTCATGAATTTAATTGTCAGATTTAGGGTTGACAACAGTTCTGATGGCTATTCTAGAAAAAGTGTTCCAAAATTGCTTTGAAGGGTGGACTAGGCAATGGCATTGGTGCATAGCTTCCCAAGGGGAGTACTTGGAAGGTGACTGTAGTGATATTCAGCGATGAGGTATGTAGCACTTTTTCTAGGATGAGTTTGTGAAATTAATTGTCTGACCTTATATGTATAAACAAGGAATGTGACATTTTTAGCCTTTTCTAGGAAGAGGAAGGAAAGGCATTAATATTTATTAGATATAGGTGCTAAACATTTTTTTTAAGTTTTCTCCCACTTTTAATATTCTCAGTCCAGTGAAAAGGTAATATAATTCCCATGAACAAGGGGGAAAGGTATGGCTTAATCTTAATTAAGTTACTTGTCTTAAGATTACAAAGCATGTGATAGAGCCAGGATTGAAACCAGGGCTAGCTGAGCCTGTGACCCCTGTTCCTGCTGCTAAACTAAGTCAAATGAATGGGATCGACTTCAGGAGAGCTCACAAGGTTGTAAGCATGAACTAAAACGTGTCTCGTGAGGTACGTTATGAACAGTACGAGGAAGCCCAAGGTGTCACACGTTTGGGAGAAAGATCATAGTTTAAATGATGATAGTCCTCAAGAGTCTCAGTTTTGTAGCTGGAAATAGACGGTACGTAGATTATCTCTGGAAGGCATTTTTACAGTGTGTTTCTGGGACCAAAGAGGCCAGCACCGTGTTGGGTATCATTGGAAGATAATAGAAACTGAAATTGTCCTCCCTTTCCCAAACTCTTGTAATACTGTGGACTGTCTGAACATGGACCACAGTATGCAGTCCCCTATCTATGTTTAGAGACCTAAAGCACTTGCAGTGGGCCAGAGAAGGAAAATACTAAATGATTAGAAGGTAAGGGGCTTCCATGTGAGATAGACTAACATCCGAATCTTCTCTCTGAATAGATGTAGGTGTAGGGAGAGGGTTATTTAATTAGATTAAGTGCATTTTTACAGTACTTTGGAATTTCCAAGAATTGAAAAGACATTTAAAACCTGAAACTGGTAAATTAAGATTAATGAAAGGAAGCATAGGGCAGTAGTAAATGAAGAGCTCTGGATAGCGTATGATCCTGATTCTTACAGTAAGCATTCTAAATTGACTGGGGATTTTAAAAAAAATAGTCTAAAGATAACTTTTCTTCATTCAACTGAGAGGAAATGACATCATCTTTAAAAAATAGAGCATAAAAATCTTATTACATTTTCATTCTCTTGGAAAGTATGAAACACTAACTTGTTCACAAATTTAAACCTAAAAACTGAGCCGTTTTAGAGGGAGACATGTGAGATCAAAGTTGGAAACTAAATAGAAGAGACCTACAATGTGTTGAATCTAGTCAGGTATTGTGTGTACACAGTTAATCTGTAAGCAAGTTGTAACATACTGTTTTTGACGTAGGATGTTTACACATTTACTCTAAAGAGCCAGCAGCTCCTGATCCTGAGCACTGTCAAATACCCAGTGGAAAAAGCTTAATCCTCAAGCCTACATTGTGTCATTAGTGGAATTTGCTAAGTCCAGCAGAACTAAATAAGAATGATACTACAGAGTAGCAAAAGTCCACAGGGATTTTACTTTCGGTTTGATAGTATAAGGGACTGTCTGAGCTGTTGGGCAGAGAACTAGACCTGTCAAAAAAGAATCACAGAGATATGTCAAACTCTGGATTTCATAACTACCTACTGAAAAGAATGAAAGCTTTAGTCAAAGGCTGAATCCTGTTCAAACAAAATAACAAATCAGAACAAATTTCTAGCTTTGCGATCCTTTGGTTTGAGATCATAGCATCACATTCCTTAAAACTGAAAAATGCTGTGTCATTTTTAGTAATTTCTCATTCTTGTGGGTTCTATGGAAAGAGAAGCTATGGAAATTTAGATTGTTCTTGGCCTGAAACTTTAGGTTATCATTAGTAAGAAAACAGATTCCTGTTTCATTTATTTGATATAAAAGATGTCAAATTGTGACTCAGTATAAAATAACTTACTCCAAAAAACTTTTGGCTTAAATAGTTTTGAATAAACCTTGGAAATGTTTGGATAGTGATTTGTCTAAAAAATATAATTTCCTTCTAGGGAATAAAACCTCATGCTTAAGAGTGGGGTTTGTCTGGATTTGAATACAGGCCCTGCTCCTTATTACTTATGGAACTGTAGGCAATTACTTAATTTATGTCCCAGTTTCCTCATCTATAAAATGGAATATTAACAGTTCTATTTTTATAGGGCTGTTGCAAGGTAGAAGTTAATGCATGTAAAGTGCTTAGAAGCGTGTTTGTCTCTTAATAACATGCTTAATAAATACTGTTATTATTTCCTCATTACGTATGAGGAAATAATAAGGAAATAATAATTCCTTATTATTTCCCAGTTATTTATTTTCTCATCATTTTATATTGTTAGCATATACTTTTTGATATGTCACCTTTGTTTTTATTAAGAAAAATTTTAGGAGTTCCCCGGTGGTGTAGTGGCTAGGCTTCGGCGCTGTCAACACTGCTGCCTGGGTTCGATTCCCAGCCAGGGAACTACCCACATAACAAAAAAAAAAAAAAAGAAAGAAAAATTTTAAAGGAGGATATTACAGTGACCTCCATGTAAGCATCTCTCAGATTCAACAATTAGCAACTTTTTTCACACTTTAGTTAGTATCATATCCAAAACACACTTTTTTCAGGTTTACATTTTTTTTACTAGGGTATAATTGAAGTTTCAGGTTCATAGTCTGTGCTTATATATAACAACAGTGAAGCAAGTTCCTTTTAAACTTTTAAATACTCTGATCTTAGATCATTCAGTCAGCCTTTTTAGAAAAACAGCATGTTTCTTACGTAAAAACTGCTGACGTATATAACCTTATGATTTTCATATATTTTCTGTCTAGATTTACCTTTTGTGATGGGAAGAGCATTTCTTCTTTTATTTAAAGTCTGAATTCTTCTTTACAGTCAGAAGAAGAAGTTGTAGAAGGAGAGAAAGAAGTGGATGCTTTGAAGAAGAGTGTAGACTGGGTGTCGGACTGGTCCAGTAGGCCTGAAAACGTCCCACCTAAGTAAGTTCTCGTGCCTTTGTTCTCGGTGGGCTCAGTGTGCAGCTGCTTTTCTTATACCGCCTTCTGAATTTCTTCCCCCAGGGAGTTCCACTTCAGGCACCCTAAGCGTTCTGTGTCTTTAAGCATGAGGAAAAGCGGAGCCATGAAGAAAGGGGGCATTTTCTCTGCAGAATTTCTTAAGGTGTTCATTCCATCTCTCTTCCTTTCTCATGTTTTGGCTTTGGGGCTAGGGTAAGTATTGGTCAACTCCTACAGTATTTTTCATTCATCTTACACTCCTCTTTTATTTCCAGATGAAGGCAGTTTGTATTGTTTCGCTTTTAATGTTTTGGTGCAAATAGAGTGAGCTTGAGAGAATTGTTGAAGTTGATACACTATTGGTATACTGATACCAGTAATTCTCTTAAGCATTTTTAATAGTAGAGTTTTTTTTTTCTTATTTAACTAAGTTGTTTGTATTCATCTCCTAAATGATTATTTTTAGGTGGGCTCTTCTCTGATTGATTTTTCTTTTTGGGTTTTGTTGTTGTTGCTTATAAATTACGCCAGATTTTCTAAATTTGAAAGTAAACTAATCTTTAGTGTGTAAATTTGAGTGTGTGTGAACATTTTTTTCCCCACATGGGAAAACACACCATTTTATTGAACAGTATTGAGTAAAACTGGTAGGTTGGTTGGGGCTACTTTTTTTTCTCTGTAACATTTTCATTTATTCTTCTAAAATAGGTTCCACATTTTCCTGTAATTCATTAATTTTTTAGGTGTCTTTATATATATATTTTTTATTTGAACAATTGAGGAAGTATTTTTTGAAAGATTTTAGGAGTTAAACACTAGCTATTAATTTTTTTTCAAGACATATCTGTTACTCTTTAAGCACGTCCAGTGGGTCATTTTCTATATATATGCAAAAGAGATGTCATCCCTTACCTTCCCTTTACGGGGTGCAGTATGGGGAGAGATGTTCACAGTCGTGAACGTGGAAATGTGTTTGTCTTTTTGAGCCCTTGATCTCCTTTTGTGATGGTGATGACAGTGATCACAAACATCAAAATGGAAGGTATTTGTGGAGAAAGGGAGTACGTGAAGGTTATGTGGGGTTGTTGTGGGGGCAGGGGTAGGAATTTAAATTTCCCTGTAGTCCTCAGAGATGACAGTAGTTAATTTATCCTCAAGAGGTTGGTCTTTGTACCTTGCAGTATCTCTTCCTTTTCATGAATCGTCACACTGTTTCTTTTGCTGGTGTAAGTAACTGTCTTTACAAATGAATGGAGAAAAAAGGATTTTGAAAAGTTGTTTTTATTACACTAAAAGGTGGGGCTAATTCCATATTTTCCTTAGCTTCCCTTCTGCTTATGTTATTTAAAGATAAAACACTTGCTTGGCACAGAAGAGTAATATTAGGCTCTTAATCCTTAAGAGTTAAATTGTTAATAAGAGCCCTCTTGAAAGCAGTGGCAGCTTTGTAATTTGGCATATTACTGTATTTTCTGTCTGAAGATCAGTCGATCTGCAAAAAGCAGAACTTTCTGTCTACCGCAAAGGAATTACAATTCTCAAAGGAGGTGGGCCCTGCTTTACTTTTGGGGGATCTGGTCTCTCTGGCTTTCTTTGATCACTGCCCCCGTGTTGTCCAGTTCTGCCTACTGAGTAAACAAATCATATTAAACCAGTTTGGCTAGCTGGCGACTAGTTTTAAGTAAGTCAGTGATGTTTTCAGGGTATTAAGGAACTGTTCACATACGAGGGCTGTCTGAAAAAAATTCAGCCATAAATGCTGCTTTTTCATATCACATGGCTGGACACTTTCCAGACAGCCTTCGTATGTCTTAGAAGCTAAATTTTTTCAGTCCTTATAGAGGGCTCATAAGTCCATACAGTTCAGCCTGTGGATAAGCTGGTCTGGAACTGTTGAAACAGATGAAACATGGTACACTCTGTTTCCTTTCAGCATCTATATTGGAAAACGACTGAGCACACCTTCTGCCAGCACCTACTGAAGGAAAGAAAGCCCCTGGAAAAGTGTGTGACCTGTGAAGTGGTGTATTGTCACAGTAGTTTATTTGAACTTGAGACCATTGTAAGCATGAACCAACTTACAACCCTATTTTTACATATCCAAGCTCCAGTAACTCTTAAATCCAGTATTTTATTCAAACTCTGTCGAGGCATTTTACTAACCTCATTCCCTTTTTGGCCTGTAAGACACTTTAGAATTTCCTAACAGAGTTTACTGTTGTTTAGAAATTTGCAAGGGCTTCTTTTCTGCAAATGCCACCAGCAGATAATTTGTCAACAATGCTATTGTCTCCTTTTAGTACCACCAGACTTAGACCTGCATCATTCATGGCATAAATTTTACTCTTGCAAGATAACTACCATCTCTCTCGAGACAAGTTCAGTTTAGCAAAAGATAGAAAAGCTTCATTGTTTTGTTTTTCAAGACCAAGGCAAGCTTCCCTAAGCTTGAATTTATAGTTATTAAAAAAAGAAAACAAGAAAAAAAAAAGCCACAAGAAAAAAAATATCCTGGGCAATAAAATTTATTTTAAACCAGCTTTGGGGCCACTTTTGTCTAAGCCTCCTATTGGCGCCTTTTAATTTGTAGGAGGCAGGCTATATAAACGATAGGTATGAAATAGAGTAAGAACTAAAATACATCAGCAGATTTTAATACTAGTATGTTGTAATGCTGTCTTTTCTATGGTGTAGAATCTTTATTTCTGATAAGGAACGTCTCAGGCCTAGAAATATATGAAATTGCTTTTGGGATTTGTGTGTATGTGTTTGGTATTTTTATGTTTATTAGCTGCATGTGAATTTTTCATGACTTTAAATTTTTTTAAAAATTTATTTTTCCTTTCCCCCCTCCCCCCACCGTAAGAGACTTTGGAATGGGGTCCAGTTTGTGGTACAAATGTAGGCTTCTTGTTTTAGGAAGCATCACGTATACTCTGAAGCCTTTAAACTCTGAAGATAATTGTTTCAGAGTTATTCCAAGCACTTGTACAACTTTGAAAAACCGACTTGGTTTGTGGGAACAGTTGACAAAGTTCTGAAAAGATGCCATTTGTTTTCTTCTGATTTCTCCCTTTTTAATGTTTACTGTACAATTTTCCCACGGTGATGCCTGTGATTCTGCAGGCACTGGTCATTTTCTCTTGTAGCCATTTTTTCAATTATGTTGAACTCCAGAACCCTCAGCAATTTCCTTCAGTGATAATACTTTTTGTTTGTTTGTTTCTAAAATGTGAACCTTTAGGACCAAATTGTGAGAAAGCATCAGAATTACCAATTATTTCAAGTAAATTTATTGGATTTCAGAACACATAGCATGACTCTGAAGGATACTATTATATGTTTTATATATAAATAATTACTGTTTATGATATAGATGTTACTATTGAATACTTAGAGAACCATTGATAATTTTAAAACTAGCAATCTACTCATTAAATAAAGTACATCAGGTTGACTTGAATAAAAACACTATGACAACCAGGTTTGCCAATTTGCAGAAACTAACTCTTTTCTCTCTCAAAGTTTTGTAAAGTTGATGTGTTGTAATGGAAAATAGCATACAGATTAAACAAAAATTAATTTCTATGTTTTTTCAAGAATATAGCTGGCTGTCTTTAAGGAAAAAATGATATACTTAAAATAGTTTTCTGAATTATTTTAATTTGTTTTTCTTTCTAGCATTTGATACTAAATAATTTGGACATCTCTTTATTATACTTTGTTTCTGATCTTTTTCGTAAACCTGGTAACACTTAATTTGCCTTCAGTAACCTATTTATTTCAAGTGTTCGTATTTGAATTTCTTTGCAAAGAAAGTAAATCTGATGGCCCACTGACTTTGAAAAGCCTGAATAAAGTTGGAAAGGCTGGTAAAGTTAAGAGAACTAATAACTAAGCTGCTATAATACACAATTTGTGTTATAATTTGGTATGGGAGGGAAAACTAAAATTATTCTTAAAGTAAGAGCAACTTTTTATAGGCAACACATTGCCCTCTTTTGAAATTCAGTAGCAACTTCATTAGTAATGTGATTGAACTTGGGTATATTTATGATATTTTTTTCAACATTGAAAATAAATTTAGTTCTGTTCTTTTTCTTAAAATAGGTGTGACATTTTGGACTATAACATGATCATAGTAGAACTTCTCATAAGGTGAAATCATGCAGTATTTATTAATAGTCCTAACACATGGGATAAATGTTTATGCTTCTAATCAGAAACAGAGTATGTGATTGAAAAGGAGAATCCAACAATTAACAGTTGACAATTTAAAATTAATGTTTAAAAAGCTTTATACGTGTTTACAATTTGAGGATGAAAAGACAAGTTTCATTTTCCTTATGTTTGATGAAAACTGGCTTAAAATATTTGTAAATAGAATCAAGAGCAAAACTGCACAAACTTGCACGTTGAAAGGTGCAACAAGTTACTTTGATTGCAGTAAAAATATTTACTATTTTAAAAATGAAAATTGAAGACTTCGCCAGGCAGTTGAAGTTTTAAGTGAACCAGTTGTTGAAATTATTGGAATTAACTGAGCCAAAGTGATTATGCATTCTTCATCTATTTAGTTAGCACTTTGTATCATTATATACAGTTTACAATACATGTATAACTTGTAGCTATAAACATTTTGTGCCATTAAAGCTCTCACACAACTTTTTCTGTCAGCAAATCATTTGATGTCACGTGTGTTGCCTGGGAGTTCAGAGTAGCTGAGGCCTCACCTATCTCTACAGAAAGCTGTCGTCATGGGGGTCCTCAGATGCTAGAGGGCCTGACAGTGTGTGGGGAGCTGTGGGAGCGAACGACACTCCTGCTCTTGAGGAGACCACCATCACACCGAGTAATTACGTGTTGGAGAACCGTGCATGAGGTACAGTGGGGTTGTGGCGTTCAGGGCATCTGCTCTGCCAGATAGCGTCAGGACGTTATTCATAGAGGAGGTGACATAGTGAAAGACGAGTGTGCCTGTGGAGGCAAGGCAGGAGCTGGCTCGTGAACATCCATTCCCGAAGTAACGTGAAGTTCAGTGTGGCTTGTAAACACTGTGGGCAGAGAGGAGACTGAACACGTAGTTCAACCCAGTTGAAACTTATAAGGCCGCTCAGGCTTTTACCCATCATTTCCTGTTGGCCCTAGGAATACTCACCAGCAGCGCTTGTGGCTGCAGCATTTACCCCGAGATAACTCGTGCATTACAGTCCTAGCCGTTCCCCAAAGTTTGCCATGAGCTGTCTTGGCTTTGTTTTTGTTTTGTTTTGTTTTGTTTTTTTTGGTAGCTCCCTGGCTGGGAATCGAACCCAGGCCGCGGCAGTGAGAGCACCGAGGCCCAGCCACTACACCACCAGGGAACCCCACTATCTTGGTTTTATTATTATTTTTGCATTGCTGTAGTAAATCAGTAGTCCTTGGAAACAAATGACTTCTGTTAATAGCATTTTCTGTTTTTAGTAGTGGTATTTCCATTTACACAATGTAGTAATTCTCAATCACCGGAAATGTCAAATCCTAGAAAACCGCATTCCTACGCATGAAAATAATTATTAAATACTGATCATTATATACATTTCTGTTAGGATTAGAGACAAGTTCTGTTTAGAAATAACTCCAAGGACAGTTTTTATATTTTATTTTCATATTGAAAACCAGTCAGATTTGCTTCAGCCTCAAAGAGTGTGTTTATGTAAAATTAAATGGATGTGGCCGTGAGCTGCACCTCTTTTTGAGTGGGAAATGGATTAATTGTGTGTAGTCAGTGGAATACTTTTGAGGGGCTTGTTTAAAGCAGGGAAATGGCTGGAGTTAAGTTGTAGACAGTTATGAAAGAGCGAAGGGGAGTACCAGAGCCAAGGAGGTGGGGCCTTTCTCTAGGTAGCGAAGGAAGGGCCTGTGCTAGGCGGTCACCCTCCAGGTGGGAAAGGTGGGCCAGGGTAGCTAAGTCGGTGTAAGACGCAGAACTGGAGTCAATGCAGGAAGATGACCGAGGGAGCATGAAGACATGTCTTCTCTCTTTTGCTTGGGGCTGAGGGGCTGAGTAGTCATTGATGCTGTTAACTGAGAAAGTGAGGACAGGAGGAGGAATGGAGTGGTAGGGGGAGAGAAAGATGCTTTCTGTTTTTAAGACGTTGAACCTGGTTCGAACATAAGCCCTTGTATAGAACTAGAACTCAGGAGAAGGATACAGAGTGGAAATGAAACACTGAGATGCATATGTACCATACAGTATTTAAAGATTTGAACACGGGGAAAGAAGAAAGGAGTTAAAATAGCAGTGAAGTCTAGCATTTGAAGATTGAGAAGATGACAAGCTCAGAACAATCAGTGGTATAAATAGTATGGTAGGAGAACCCCCAAAAGAGGAAGTGGCCAGTCCTGTCAAATTTAGTGGTTAAGGAGGGTAGATTGAAGGGAAGCTTTTGAACTTGACAGTTAAATCACTACCGATCTTTACAAGAGCATTTTCTGTAGGAGTAAAAGGGGTCCTGGACCAGGTTGTATGAGGTCAATGAATAAATAGCAAGTAAGAAAACCTCGGCTTTTCTCAGTAAATTTGGAGATGAAAAAAATGACAGGAAATATTTTGAAGAGACAGAATGGTTGGATTGTTTGGTTAGGTTGGGCTACTGAGATAGGAGTAAGTTTGTAGGCTCAGGAAATAGTAGACACAAGGGAGCAGATAAATAATGGAATGCGATCCTGGAGAGGGGAGGGATGTATTAAGGACTAAGGGGGGAGATTAACTTTGGAAAGGGTGAAAGGGATTTGGGAGCCATTAAAAGTTCACAAAAATCAAACACTTATGATAGGAAGTGAAGCATCTGAGGTTTCTTAGTTTTTCTGAAAATTCTAAAGTGTCAGTTTATATCCTGAAATACACAGCTAACCAAAACATGAGACGTATGCAATAATTAATAGTCTTGAAAATACTTGTCAACTGTTCTAACAATAGATCCAAGAGGGAGTTCCCTGGTGGTCTCGTGGCTGGGTTTCAGCGGTTTCACCACCGCAGCCTGGGTTCGATTCCCACTCGGAACCAACCAAAAAAAAAGAAAAATCCGGGAAATAAGAGGATCGGATCAAACACCAGGCCCAGTTAGTCAGCGTGGAATAGCTTGTTACTATTCAGCAACACAGTAATCCTCGTGTAAAGATTGTAATTTTCAAGCTATCCATTTGTACATCATGAAGTTCAGTATCATCAACAAACCTGAAAAAAATCAATACGCTTTTCAGCCATTTCTGAAAGTTACTCTTTTTTTTTTGGTACGTGGGTAGCTCCCTGGCTGGGAATCGAACCCAGGCCGCAGCGCTGACAGCGCCAGTGCCAAAGCCTTAAGCCACTACACCATCAGGGAACTCCTGAAAGTTACTTTTTGTATCGTCTGTGCTTTCATAAATTCTGTGATGTTCCTGCCAAAGAATCCGTATTTTGGGGACTGATTCAAGGTGAGGATAGCATGATATGAAAAGTTGGCATCACCAGTTAAACATTGCCCTTGTTAGCTGTGTAGTTGAACAAACGCCGTTTGGGGTGAGGCGGGAGGAGGAGACCCGGGAATGTTGAGGGCACGCTTGCCACGGGCCAGGCAGCGACTTGTGAGCCCTCTCATTCTTTAACCCTCTCAACAGTCCTTTTGAGGTAGTTGCTTTTTCAGTTTTACACTAGAGAAATCTAGGTTCAATAATGAACCAGGTCTCTGCCCACATTCTTTCTCTCAGTTTCTAAATCCTTGGGCTTCAGTGGACAGCTAGAGAGCCCTTACCTCCAAATGCACTGTCCTCCATGTAATGCGCATGCACTCCCTGGTTGTGGGCCAACGTTGTGTTTTTTGGTGGATGTGACTTATTTTTATCTCCAGTGGGTAAAGAAAGCATGTATTAGTGCAGTGAACACAATCTTAAAGGAATTTTCAAGATCAATGAAAGGCAGAGTTTTCCAAATTTCTGTTTAATGTGATGTTTGCTATTTAAGTGTCAGGTGGATGTGAGCTTTAAAAATTACTCCGTGTGAAAAAGGGTCTTCAGGTCCACAAAGGCACATACGACCCTTCTGTTTTATGCATTCCTTTAACCAGCAGAAGCATGTGGAACTTTCATTGTGTACGGGCTGCACACCAGGGACTCTTCTGGGACACCAGGTTTATAGCTGTTGTGTTGGTCAGCTGTGACCAGTAGATTGTGGTGTACTCTGACCCGGATGCACACAGGGCCTATGGAAGAGTTGGTTACAAGTGACAGAATCACTGAGAGGCCAGAGAGCCACTGCACAGAACTGATGGACGCTGCTGAACACTAGGCACTGCATTTCTCAGTTCTCCTCCCAGGACCTTAGTCTGCAGCCACTGCTGCTGCCAGCACCAAGACTGCTGCTGTCCCCGGAGCTCACCCTGGGAGCCACCACTTCTGCCTGAAGGAGAGGAGTGAGTTCCCAACCTTTTCCTTCTGTGTTACCAGTTAGTGAGCAAACTCCCCTGAGGACGTGCCATTGGGCATTGCTCATGTCCTACCCGCAGTAGTAGCTGGGAGACTGAGGAGTCAAGGATGGCCTTTCACCTTCCTGCCCTTTCCACCAGTGTTCTTCCAGCCTAGAAAGTTCAGGTGCTGCATCACCAAAAAGAAAGTCAAATGTCATCTATGACTGAACAAAACAGACGTGGAACTTTGGGGAAAGTAAATAGACAAATAACTGCACAAATTACTACGGGAAGTGTTAAGAAGTAAAGAAAACTCGGAGAGCCTGTTACATGGGGACTTACAGGCGAGGGAGCACAGGCAGTGGCCTGAAGCCCATCCCTGAAAGCTGAGGAGCGCTCGGCTGCTAGGGGAAACGGGAGGAGAAGGACGTTCTAGGCGCAGAGTAGCATCTGCTCTCAGGCAAGGGACAGCGCGTGCTGGGAACTGGAAGCAGGTCGAAGTGATGGGACGGAGAGTTGCGGGGAAACAGGCCAGGCTGACAGTGAATAGATGAGGTCAGGCCTTAGAGGTCTTGCTCGTGATTATGGCCTTTGGTTCAAGAGTTTGGGGAAATCATTGAAGAAAAACAGGTGACCAGCAGGCATAGATTTACATTATTAAAAGGCTGCTCTTTTATTTATTTTGGGGGGGGGGGTTCTGAGTGGGGATCAAACCCAGGCTGTGGTGGTGAGAGCGCCGTAACCTAGCCACTAGACCCCCAGGGAACCCCCAAAAGACAGCTCTTCTAAAGAATAACCTTGAGAAGCACAGGAGTGGATGTGGGATGGCCAGTGAGGATGACGAGATGATGCTGGTTTAACACTCAAGTGTGCGTTGTGGAGACGGGAAGCACAGAATGCGTAATGGCCAGGAGGGAAAATCAGGAGTGCCGCATGGCTGATGGGCCATGTCACCCAAATGTGAAGAAGACGGCTCCTGGGTGGCTGCTGGGTGATGGCTCCATTTCCTGAGGGACAGCCAGTCCAGTGGTTGAGGGCTGTCAGGTAACCGGGTGGGAGGCCAACCAGGTCATTGGACACTGAGCCTGGAACTCGGAGGAAAGAAATGGGCTTCACACACCGATTTTGGTCTTAATCAGCAAAAAGATGGTGGTGGAAGCCATGGAATGGAGGGTGTGGAGAGGGAGGGGAAGAAGACGGTCTAAGCAGAACCCCAGAGAAGCACAACACTGACGATTCGGGCAGGAGAGAAGCTTTAGAATGGGGAGGCGGCGCCAGAGGGGCCGAGAGCTGGGCCTGGGAGCCCGAGGGGAGCGGGTCTTCTAGAGCCGCAATGCCGGGCGCTGTTTCAAGGTCCTTCGAAGGGACAGCAGTGCAAGGGCTGCTTTCATCAACGTGACAGCCACTGAGTGGACGGCCGGGGGACGGGCCCGGAGCAGAGTGCTGAGGCAGTGAGAGCCGGAGAGGAGTGCAGCCCTTTCTGGGAAATGGGGGGCGTGAGGGTGATTCTTCTTTTTTAAGATGCAACAGATTTGAATGTACTTTACTATTTAAGGATATAGTAGAAAGAAGCTGAAGACAAAGGAGGGGTGCAAGGCTGTTTCTTTTGGACATACTAAGTTCTGGGTCACAGAAGGATAAAGCCGCCCCAAGATTTCTCACCGGTGTCCTGGGCCTCTGAGCCCCGGGCGCTATGCAGGGCCAGGGAATAGTGCCCAAGGGGACAGCTGTTCTGAGCACAGGGTTGTGCTCACTTCCAGCATCTTAATCCAATAAATATTACTTGTAAAGGATTTTGAAAGGCATGTTTGCAACTATATCCAGTGGTTGCAATTAAGCCTGGTATGTGATTTGAGGGCAGGAGGCGAGAGCCGAACGGTTTCTTAGAATCCAGGGAGAGGCGTTTGGATCGAGCGCGGGGTTTCCAGGGGACAGAGAAGGGGCCCGAACGAGGGAAGAGGCCACAGGAATTCTCCAGCTGGGAAGGATTTGGAGTGGAAATCTCTTCTTCCCAAAACCAGTCTCCAGTGAAGTCTGCCTTGTTTGTCCCAGAGACTAAGTGGGTTAAGTGGGGGTACTCTGAAGAGGTGAATTTCACAACTAGGTCCAAACTGAAAGGCAGAGAATGCTGCCTTTATCAAGTAACTTGTTTTTCCCATTAAAAAATTAGACCTAATTGGGAGTTCCCTGGTGGTATAGTGGCTTAAGGCTTCGGCGCGCTCAACGCTGCGGCCTGGGTTCGATTCCCAGCCCGGGAACTACCACCCCCCCCCCAAAAAAAAAAATTAGACCTAATTTACACAAAGTAAAACTTTTTTTAGAAGTGTACAATTCTGCAGATTCTGACAAATGTATACAGTTGTATAACCACCACCACCAGATACAGAACAGTTCCATCACCCACCCCTTCAAATCCCCACGTCCTCATATTATTCATATTATCATCAGATTAAGAACAAAATACTGGTTGGAAAACTGGAAACAATCGCAGTGGTAGTGTGGGATGCTTAAGTAGTCACCAGACAAAATTGTAAAAAGGGGGGAGGGGTGGGGAAGCAGGCAGAGAAACTGTAAACATTTTATAATCATACCAAGGGTGTGGCGTCGTAATTGCAAGTGTTGGATGTACTTGCAAACAGGCCTTTAAAAATCACTTTACACTCAGTCTTTACTGGCTTAAATGGTGTTGTAAGAAGCTCTCTCCAACCTGTTCTTCAGCAAATCAAATAGATAAAAAAATTTTCTTAAGCGGGGAAAGCCATAGCCACACTCAAAACACGAACACCACCTCCATTCGCAGAAACATGAAACTGAGCAGAGGGGAGACTGCCAGCTTCTTCGTGCTCTTGTTCAACAGCAGGCGGTGAGCCTCGCACCCCAGGGCTGGTGGAGCCACGCTGTCAATGCAGCCGTCTGGCCGGGGCTCTGGGAGGCTGGGCAGAGACGCCTCAAAACTTGCGTGCATGCACTACAGAGGCATCGGATGAGCCTGCAGACCAAGATCACAAAGCATGAGGATAGCTAAATGCTAAAATAGAGCAGCTCCACTTGAGACTGTGGTTTCTTGCCTGCCCATGCTGAGGTGCTCAGCCCCTAGGAGAAGCCCCCTGTGGCCTGCAGCGGGTTGCATTGGATTGTGTGTGGTGCATACACATCAAAGGTGCATGGGGCAAGGGGGAGTGGTGGTGGGGGAAAGACGTGGGCGGGGGGAGGCATGCACACACAGTTCAATGATCATTTCAGAGCTTGATTTCCTACACAAACTGATAAAGCTACTGAATGAAGTCATTCCAACTTTTTGAATTAGGATATAACTAACCAGGATTTAATTTTTAAAAGATAATATGTGATTTTATTGATATATTTGCAAACACAAATTTATAAATCTCACAAAAGTCAAATTTTGACCGTGTCAAATTGATGCACTTTGATTAGTCTCTAAGACCAGTGTTTTTTAAATTATATGTAGTGAAACACGTACCATAAAATCCACCATTTCAACCACTTTTTAAAATATTTTTGATCGACTTTTTTAGAGCAATTTTTTCATAGCAAAATTGAGTGGAAGGTACAGAGATTTCCCACAGAAACCACACCTGCACATCCCCCACCATTGTCAGCACCCCACCAGGTACCTTTGTTACAACGGATGCGCCTGCATGGACACGTCGTCACCCCAAGTCTGTAGTTCACATTGTGTCACTCTTGGTGGTGGTCATTCTATGGGTTTGGACAAATGTGCCATGACGTGTGACCATCACGATAGCATCACACAGAGTAGTTTCACTGCCCCGAAACCCCTCTGCTCTGCCTGTCCACCTCCCTGCCCCACAGTCCCTGCCGGCCGCTCCGCTCTTACTGCCGCTACAGTGTTGGTTGCCTTTTCCGGAACGTCATACGGTTGGAATCATACAGTATGTAGCCTTTTCACATTGGCTTCTTTCACTTAGTAATACACATTTAAAGTTAAAGCCATGTCTTTTCAGGGCTTCATAACTAACTTTTCTAAGTTGCTGAATATAGTACTGCATTGTCTGGAGGTACGGCAGTTTATTTCACCTGCAGAAGGGCCTCTTGGTAGTCTCCAAGTTGTGGCAATTATGGATAAAGCTGCTCTAAACATCTGTGTGCAGGTGTTTGTGGGGCATGTTTTCACCTCCTTTGGGTAAATAGCCAGGGAGCGAGACTGCTGGATCGCATGGTAAGAGCTCGTCCAGTTGTAGGAAGCCGCCCAACTGTCCCCCGAAGGGGCTGCCCCATTTTGCTCTCCCACAGCGATGAGTGACAGTGCCCCTCCGAACTCGATGACGTCCGTGTCCCCAATTTCGGCCATTCTAGTGGATTATCTCATGTTTTAATTTACAGTTTCCCTGATGCCATATGGTGTGGATCTTCTTCCCATGAGCTTATGTACCATCTGTGTGTCGTCTTTGGTGACGTGTCTGTTGGGGACTTTTTAATCAGGTTGTTTTCTTACTGAGTCTTCAGAGTTCTTCGTGTGTTTTGAGTAATGGTGTTTTATCTGGTGTGTACTTTGCAAATATTTTCTCCCAGGCTGTGGGTTGTCCTTTCATTCTCTGGGCATTCTTTCATAGCAGAAAATTTTTAACTTCAGTGAAGTACGGTTTATCCTTTCTTTCAAGGATCACGCCTATCTAAAAGTCATCACCAAACCCAAGGTCACTTAGACTGTCTCCTGTGTTCTACGAGTTTTGTAATTTTTGCGTTTTACATTTGTGTCTTTGATCCATTCTGAGTTATCGCAGCCATTTTCAGTGCACAGTTCCGTGATGGTAACTGTGTGCACACTGTCACACAGCAGATCTCTAGGACTTTTTCATCCTGCAAAACTGAAACTCTGCACCCGCTAAACCACATCTCCCCATTCCTCCCAATCCCCAACCCCTGGCAACCAACATTCTACTTTCTGTCCCTTTCAATTGGACTAGTTCCCTCATATTAGTGGAATCATACAGTATTTTCCTTTTTGTGACTGGCTCAGTTCTGTTAGTATACTGTCTCAGGGTTCATCCATGTTGTAGCATGTGACAAAGAGTTTCTTCTTATAAAGGCTATATAATACTCCAAAGGTTTCCAGGGACTGGAAGAAGACGGATGGGGAGTTACTGTTTAGTGGGTAAGGAGTTCAGTTTGGGAAGATAAAAAGTTCTGGAGACAGATGGGGTGGTGTTTGCACAACCTTCTTATTGTACTTACTGCCACTGAGCTATTCACTTAAAGTAATTAAAACGGTAAAATTTATGTTATGTGTATTTTACCACAATAAAAACAGAAAGGAGCATTGTAATAGTATCAGCCTCGGGGGTTACTGTGAGGATTAACTGTGCTAATACACGGAAAGGGCATGGAGCACCAGCCGGGAGCAGCACGTGCTCAGTGAGTGTCCTGAACACGTTCACCTTAATAAGATACATGCTCATTTTATGGACAACTGTCCTTAAAGAGTCACTGACTGGGCATGTCCCCCACATGACCCTTTTCAAAAGCCACTAGATTCATTTCTGAAGTGTCTCATTCTTCTCAAGTGAATGGGCAGCATTAATTAACTTGATCTTACTGGGGTTTTTTTTTAGATTTTTAAAATTTATTGGGGTGACATTGATTTGTAAACATTACACATAGATTCCAGGTGTACAGTTCTGCAATACATCATCTATGTGTTGCATTGTGTGCTCACCACCCAGAGTCAGCTCTCCTTCCATCACCAGGTATTGGGTGCCCCCTCTCTCCTCCCCCAGTCCCCTCCCCCCTTACCCACTATCATACTGGTTTTTAACCTTTGTTATAAGTTAATCCGTTTTGCTAACAAACTTGAGCCACTGCACAGCTGACACTGTTTAGAAATGCCTCAGCTTTGAATAGTACAAGGACAGTTGGGTCATCCTGGTGTCGCACCTGAGAACACATTCTGGCCAGCCTTGAGAGGGCAGAGCCTGGCATGGTGCGTTCAAGCTGCAGGGTTGGTGCCGGCAGCAAGGCATGGGACCGACCCCTCCTGGCTCTCAGATCCTCTTGGAGTGATCCCAGTGGAATTAGTTATCTCGTATTGTTGTTAGTGTCTGCGTCACCCTATATAGTGAACCACTCATCGCTGAACACCCAGGCCCATTTCAGTGTTTGGCAATTGGTAATTCAGTCACATGAATTAATTGTTCTAGTACCGTTACCTCCCTGCTTTCCTTGCTAAATAAATGCTATTTGTGAAGCATCTACTCTGTGCTCAGAATTATTGTCCCAGGTCTTCCACCTGCTACGGTGGGCTGAATAATGACCCCTCAAAGGTGTCCCCATCTCAGCCCCTGAAACCTGTGAATACAAAAACTGTCCAGAAAAGATCCAGCCATTGTCAATATAATGAGAATGGTTATATGGCTGGATACTTTCCAGACAGCCCTCATATGTTGTCACCTTATGTGGCAAGACTGCAGTTGCGATTAAGTTAAGGATCTTGACAAGGAGAGAGTGTCCTGGATTATCCAGGTGAGCCCCATATTAGCACAGGGCCCTTAGGAGGAGGAGGGAGCATTAGGTCAGAGTTGTGACCATGGAGCAATGTGGGCCCACGAGCCAGCCAGTGCAGGGCAGATTCTAGAAGCTGGCAAAGGCAAGGAAATGAATTCTCCTCTAGGGCTCTGCTGACCCATTTTAGACTTGGCCCTCCAGAACGATCAGATAATGCATTTGTGTTGTTTTAAGCCATTGAGGTCGTGGCAATTTGCTAACAATAGCAGTGGGTGGTGATGACACGTGCATTCTCTCATTGATGCCTATGACAGTCCTGGAAGGTGGTTACTATTACCGTGCTGTGGGGGAGGAAAGTAGGACCCAGTGTGGTAAGGACGCTGCTGTGCAAGGTAACACGTAATGGAGGCTGGGTTTGAAGGAAGAGCTGCCTACTCCAAGCCCCAGGCTTTGGGTCCCTCCTGAACCCAATACTCCCTCCTCGAAAATCAAACCCGGGTCCAACTGTGAATGCCTGGCTGCCATGAGACCTACCAGGGAGGTGGCAAGAGTTCATCCACGCTAAGGACTCAAACCCTCGCGGCCCCCAACGTGACGCGCGTGGGCTTGCGATGCCCAGGGTTTTGTCCGTCCTGCCTTTCTCCCTTTTTAAAAGAAATAAACCACCCTCCTGAATTTTTTTTGTTTTGTTTATTTAAATAAGTCCTTGTTTCAGTAGCTTCTGGTTGACAGACAGGCATAAGTAGTTGTATATTAGTCAGAGTTCTCCAGTTCTCCAGATCTGCCAGCAGTGGTCTAGACCTATAGAAACACGGTAGGCTCTCTGTTAACCAGAGCTCAAGCAACCAGCACGATAAATCCAAGAAACGGTGACTACATTTATCCGCATGGGTGCCTGGTACCGTCCGCTGTATATAAAAATATACATATACATGACGTATATATGTATGTGTATATGTATGTGTAGAGAGACTCGTGGTAAGAAATTGGCTCGTGATTGTGGAGGCTGAGAAGTCCCACAGTCTCCCATCGGCAAACGGGGGGCCCAGAGAAGTGGGTGGTGAATGTTCCAGTCTGAGGGCAGGAGACCGGTGCCCCAGCTTGCAAACAGCTGGGCAGGGACAGTGGGTTCTCCCTCCCTCCCCCTTTTGGTTTTTCTCAGCCCTGAATGGGTTGGATGAGGCCCGGCACAGTGGGGAGGGCCACCTGCTGTCCTCGGTGATTCCGAAGCTGATCTCATCCAGAAACACCCCCACAGACACAGCAGAATCGTGTTTAACTGACTGACTGGGCACCCCATGGCCCAGTCGAGTTGACGCAGAATTACCCATCACAAGTCCCATGTGCATAAACGAGAAAAATGTCCAGGTGACAATTACCGTTCAGGACCTGGAACTGGAAGCATGCTGGCCTCGGAGCTGACACGAGTAGGCCTTTGACTTTGGAGGGCATCCTCCTGAACCTTGTGGTGACCCAAATGCCTTGAATGAGCAGTTACATACTGTGATATCGGCAAGTTCACGTGCACTGAACCTCACCGTGAGCCGAACGCTGTATTTAAGCATTTGATAACACACGAGCCCCGAATCTGGCCGGTGAGGACTGAGGCAGACCCACGCGGACACCCGGGGGCACAGCCGGGGATCGAACCCGCGCGTATCGGTTGCAGAGCTCGTGCTGCTGCCCCCGTGTTGCGAAGTCTCAGTCACGTGCCCGACAGCTGTGTGTGGGCCCAGGAGAGAGGATCAGGCACGACTTAGGCTAGGTCACCTCAGTTGGAACTTGAGTGGCCACTGTGGGCCGGATAAGTTTGGCTGGTTTTGGCCTCTGTGGCCTTTTTGAGTCGGACTCTTTCACAGATGAGTCTAATCTCGAATAGGAAAAGGACCACACTCACCATCGGAGTTTCATCAAAAGGGGCGCCTGCATGAGTCAGGCCAGTCACTGCTGGTGCTGTTCAAGAAAAGGGGACCCTGCCTGGCTTTGTGACAAGCTCTCAGCTGCCCTGTGACGGAAATGAACCCGGCCAATGGGTTTCAACACAGGACGCCGGCCTTTCCCTGGCCCTTCCCCCACGAGCAGACTGGCGTCGCCTTTTCTTTTTCCTTTTTTCACAATGAAGCTGGGCATTTACGTCCCCTACGCCCATGCGTGTTTTGCCCCATTCATGTTTTACCCACCAGTGACACTTTGCTTCTATTTGCAAAAGGCCTGCTGTTTTAGATCAAGTCCTGGAAGCAGGCCCCAGCTGGGAATGCCAGCGCCCGCGGCCCCTTTGCCGGCGCGGGCTGCTTGCACGGTGCACAGACGCTGCCGCCGTGCGCACAGGGCGCGTGTGCTTTCGCTGCATGCGCACCCGCCGAGCTCATACTTCGTTCTGTGCAGGAGTCTGACATTTGCCCCCGTGTCCTCACCTGCCCACGGGAGATACGAGCCAGTGAACCAGGTTACTCAAGCGAGTGACCGGGTTCAGCACCTGGAATCTCTCCACTGTTCCGTGCCTCCGGGGCTGTGACACAGGACGGCCGGCCGCTGTGCGCTGCTCCTTGCATCAGGCCCTTTGGGACTCCCTGACACACACCGGGGTTTCCCTTCACAGCCCCCTGTCTGTCTAGTGCCCCACACTGGCCAGGTCCTTCCTCTCCCGGCACAGGCAAGTGAGAAGCTAAACACACCTCGAGGTTCATACCTGGGCTGTGGCGCCACCAGCACCCCTGCCACCACTGCCCTCACTCAGCGTCTGAGCTGGCAAACTGCCCGACCGACCCCCAGCCGGCTCCCCTTCTCTGTTGCTTATTTATGCTCAGAGTTCCCTACCCAGAGGCCAGCAGAGCTAAAAAAAGGACCTCAGGACAGCCAGTCCAGGCCCTGCCCTGCACACAGGGTGAGGCCTTCGTTTTCACCCTTGTTCGCCTGTGGGGCAGTGTTGGAGGAGGAGGGAGCACCTGTCAGGGACTGGGTTGACCTGCCACCCTGCTGGATGCCTGCCTTCCCTATGTCACAGGCGAGCATGGCCCCAGGCTTGGCACTCGGTGCTCCCATGTTCTCCTCTGCAGCACCTCCCATGGGCGAAACAAAATCCAGCAGACTCTCAGCTAACCGGCACCCATGCTGGGTAAATGCAAGTAGACTCTCTGTTAACCAGAACTCAGCATCAGCACTCTCAAGCAACTGGCAAAATCACAAGCAGCGGCTAAAAAACGTTGCCTGTTGCTTAAGTCCCGATGAACAGAGGGTCATCCGTAGTAATATTCTTATTAATAATATTCTTATTAATAATATTTTTATTAATAATATCAGCAGCAGCGACACAGCCATAACAGCATCCCTGTGGGCCAGGCCCTCGTGGACTCCTTCCCTACCGTTCAGATGATCATACTGAGGTTCACAGAGGGGCCGAGCCATTGGCCAGCACCCACAAACCCTGCCCGTGACAGGACCCTCACACGACCGCTGCGGCAGGCAGGCCGTGGGAGGCGGCAGGGCAAGAGCACGAGTGTCGCTTCTCTGTCCTTCCTAGCATCCCATGCACTGCTCCCCCAATGCCTGGCTGTCCCCTACATCCATTTTCCTATTTTTTTTATTTTCTAAATAATTGAATTTCTCTTTATTCTCATTAATTTCTTTCTTTTGATTTGCTTAAATTTATTTTGCACAGGTCAGTGTTGTCAGTGTTAATTTTCTAATCAGTCCATCATGTGGGTCTTGAGTTTCTCTTTGAACCAAGAATTAAAGAGAGGGTTCTAACATTTCCAAGTGGTTAACCTGTGACATTAATTACGAGTTTGTTTTTGTTTGCATGCTGGGGTGGACAGTGGCTGGGAATGCGTGCGTGCGTGCGTGCGTGTGCGTGTGTGTGTTTAGGACAGACTTGTTTATCTGACCGTGTTAGCTGCCACCAACTGTGTGAGGTCATGACGTTGAATTCCACAGGAAGCAGAGAGGGGAAGCCTTGCAGAGAATCAAGTCCCAGCTACTTGCTTCAGCTTCTAGTGTTTTTTGTTTCTTTTTATTTTTTTTTCTATTGAGATATAATGGACATATAATATTACATTTGTTTTAGGTGTACAACGTAATGATTTTATATATGTGGATATTATGAAACAATCACCACAGGAAGTTTAGTTAACATCCATCACCACACAGTTACAGTTTTTTTTCTTGTGATGAGAACTTTTAAGATCTTTCTTAACAACTTCCAAATACACAATTAATAATGTGTTTGTTGCTAGTTGTTATTGTATTGCAGCTAGTTACGGTGGTCTGTATAATTTCCACTTTTGAAATGTGTCAAGCTTTTAAAAAGAATATACTCTGTAAAAGTCAACACAGAGCTCTTAAAACTATAAAAACGGAGAAGATATGGGGAAAAGCTTCACGATAAAGGATTTGGAGATCGTTTCTTGGCTATGACATCAAAAGCACAGCCAACAAAAGAAAAAATAGATAAAGTCGACTTCACTGAAGTTAAAAACGTTTGTGCTTCTAAGGGCACCATCTGCATAATGGAAAGGCAGGCACAGAATGGGAGGAAATATTTGCAAATCACATATCTGATAAGGGGTTAGATCTAGCATATGTGACAAATTCTTAAAACTCAACAACAAAGAATCCAATTTAAAAATGGGCAAAGAACTTGAATAGACATTTCTCCAAAGAAGATACACAAAAGGCCAATAAGCACAGGAAAAGGTGCTCAGGATCAGGAATCATTAAGGAAGTGTAAATCAAAACCACAATGAGATATTGCTGTACATCCAATAGGATGGCTCTTATAAAAATAATAAAGAAAATATAACAAGGACAGAAAAGGATGTAGACAAATTGGAATCCTTGTGCATTGCTAGCAGGAACATAAAATTGTACAGCTGCTGTGGAAAATAATATGGTGGTACCTCAAAATATTAAACGAGGAATGGTTCATAGGATCCAGCGATCCACTTCTGAAAGGAGGCACTTGAGCAGATATTTGCACACCCAGGTTCATAGCAGCATTATTCACAAGAGCCAACAGGTGGAACAACCCAAGTATCATCACCAGAGGAAGAAACAAAATGTGGTGTACATATAAAATGGAATATTATTCAGCCTTAAAAAGGAGATTCAGATACAGGCCTCAACATATATGAGCTTTGAAAACAGTATACTAAGTGAAATAAGCCAGTTATAACAGGATAACTACGATTCCACTTATATGAGGTTCCCAGAGTACTCAAATTCAGAGATGGAAAGTAGGATGGTGGTTGCCAGGGACTGGGGTTTGGGAGAAATGGGGAGTCAGTATTTAATGGGTATGGAGTTTCAGTTTGGGGAAATGAGAAAAGTTCTGGAGATAAATGGTGTTCTACTGCAAGGAAAAGGTAAACACAGTCCTTAAGTCAGGTTAATTTCCTGTACAAGTCTTCTCTGCCCCTTTTGCCTAAGAGATGTGACCAAGAAAGAGGGAGTTTAAGTTTCTAAACGTCATGTGATATTTGCAATTTTCCTTGTTCTTTTGACACTTTTTACTTTAAATAAGTTGATACCATACTATTCAAGAGCCAAGGGTTGAAGACTGTTGCTTTGCCCTTTTTTGTAAATACAGGATGAATCTTTGTTCCATTTAGTTTTCACCTTGAGTTCTTTGTATGGCATTAGATTTATCTGCTTTCTTTTTCCTTGTCTTGTCTTTCCTCTCTCCCTCCCTCCCTCCCTTCCGTAAGTACCCGTGTGCCCTCACTGTATGCCAGGTACTGTTCTAGATCCTGAGGGTATTGTAGGGAACAAAACAGAGCAAATGTTCACCTTCCTGGAACTTACATTTTAGTGCACGGAGAAGGTAAAGCAAGATAAATAAGAAAGCACAGTATAGTGTTTCAGATGCTTTCTGTTTCAAGTGTCCTCCACAGATCTACAGACAGAGAGATGGCAGCAGCATCATGGGGAAACGAGTTAGAAACTTGGGGACTCACACTGGACCCACTGTGTTGTAGTAAGAGCCCCAGGTGAGTCACAAGGACATTCAGGTCTGAGAAGCACTGCTTACCACGCGTGTCCAACCTTTCGGCTTCCCTGGGCCACACTGGAAAAAAGAACTGTCTTGGGCCACACCTCAAACACACTAACAATAGCTGATGAGCTCAAAAAAAAAAAACTGTCTGTGCATAATTCTCGTAATATTTTAAGAAAGTTTATGAATTCGTGTTGGGCTGCGTTCAAGGCCGCGCTGGGCCTTACGCAGGCGGCAGGCCGCAGGCTGGACAAGCTTGGCGGAGGCCTTGATAAATGCGGGGAGCGAGGCCTCACGGGCAGGAGGCCTTTGAGAAGAGGAGGTGAGCTCTCAGGATACCTGGAGGACCCAAGGCCCGTGGGCACTGAGGCAGGCTGGAGCAGGGAAGCTGGTGGACTGGTGAGGGAGGCTCCGGAGGAAGCAGCCCCACCTCACTGTGTCTCTTTGGGCCTTGGTTTGGGTGCGCCCTGGCAGCACTGTTGCCCAGCTGTAACTGGATCGGCTCTGCACAATAGCGAGGTCACTCACAGGTACAGAGACGGCCTGAGGTCTCTGCCATCACCGTAGCTCCCACGGCTCTTCCGTCGTTGCCTTTCTGTTTAAAATGCAAATTCCTCCTTTAGGTCTGCGGGACGTGCAGCCGAGGACAGCCCCGGGCGCACTCGGGTTGCCTTCGTTCTGTGGGCTTCCTCCACCTGCACGCCCTTCCCCAAACTCCGCCTCTCACCCCGGCTAACGTCTCTGATTTTCGTTCTTGCACCATCGAAATTCTTAGAAGGGGAGTCCTTAAACCGGGGCGGCCGAGAAAGCACCCGTGCCTCAACCTGTCCTGGGCTTTGAAGTTAGGAGGGAGGTGAGGTCCGCGCGGGCCTGCGTCTGCCCGCACCGGGCCCGCCTTCCAGCCCGGGGGCTGGGCCCTCGCTTCTCCCTGCGCGTCCTCCGTGACAAGCGGGCCGTGACGCCCGCCCCACCGGGTCGTTTTGAGGCCCCGGGGAGATCATTTATAGCAAAGCGCTTTGTAAGTCGTGCGTGCTGAGCGCACGTGACCAGCGCCAGCGCCACGACTTCGGCCGAGGGACCCGCTCCGCGCCGCCCATGTGCTGGTTCCTTCTGCACCCGGAGCGGCTCCTGCGCGGCCGTGTGCTCGACGGCGCATCTCCGGCCGCGGGCTTCCCCGGGAGGCCGGGCCGGGCGTGCAGTCCCCGACCCGCCGGCTGCGGGGAGACGGGGGGGGGGGGGGGGGGGGGGGGGGGGGGGGGGGGGGAGGTGCGCGGGGTGCCGGGGGCGCGGCTGGGGGGCAGGGAGGAAGTCGAGGGACGGAGGGGCGAGGTGGGGAGCGGAGAAGGGCAGGAGAGGGTGGGGCAGGGGGCAGGGGTGCTGGAGAGGGACGGGGTGGGCGTGACCGGGAACGGAGTGACGAGCGGCAGGAGGGAAGGACAGGGCGGGTGGCGGGCCTCTGACCCCGCGGAGGCCTAGTCTCGGCCTGGGACTACTGCACCCCTCTGTCCCCACGGAGGCATGGCCTTGGTGAGCCCTTCCCGGTCCTTTGGGGAGAAAACGGAGCCCGAGCTGCAGAGGGGACTCCGGGGCAGAGCACAGGCGGGGACAGCGTTTGCAGGCGCTGGCAGAGCCTTGGCTCCCGCGCCGCCGCCGCGCCCGGAGGCTTCCGGTCACAGCACAGTTCTGGGCATTTCGGTTGTTCCCCGGCCGTTCTCACAGCCGCCACCCTTCCGTCCCTTGGCTGCAGGACGGCGCGCCGGACGGGAGGGACGTCGGGGTCGTGTCCCCGGCGGCGATTGCTGCTGGCATGGAGGGGTGGAGAGAAGGGACACTCAGCGACCCCCAACAGAACCTACTGTGTGCTCGGGGAGGGGCCGCGTGAGTGGGATTCAGAACTGGAATACAAGGTCGCCAGGAGCACCCCCGAGTGAGGCAGGGGGTGGGGTGGGGATGGGGGTGCGCCTTGAAGATGTCAGACCGCGAGGTTTGCAGATGTCAGGGTGGAGGCGTTGTGGGATGGGGGCGATCTGCTGCGGGGAGATGTGGGTGCCCCAGGCCGAGGGAATGAGGTGATGGAGGCACCGGCTTGCTGAGGACCCGGACTGGGGGTGTGGGAAGGGTCCCGGAAAGGTCCTAGGCCAGCCCAGTGCCCTGCAGAGTTCACCAGGTACAAGGAGGGTTTGAGGGATGCGCCTACACGGAGCAATGTGTGACCTGACCAAGGCAGCCTTTCTGAACCTCGTGTCCCCATCTGTATGGGGACAGTACCTCACTGTGGTGAAGATTTATATGTAAAACTGCAGTGCCCTTCCCAGCACAAGGGCTTCATGACCCCAGTCCCTTTCCCTCCTGGGGGAAGGAAGTTACCTGTAAGGCTTCCCTGGTCACTTGACCAACACAGCTAAGGAGCAGAGTCCAAGAGAACAGGTGTCCAAGGGTTAAATAGAGCAGGCGCCTGGCCTAGCTGGCCATCTGCTTCTGGGAGGCACAACCCTTACAGATCCGGTCTGCGTCTGGGTTAAAATTTATGGCCTTAGCATGTTGATTCTTTGTTGGGAATTGTTAGGCATCGGAGCAGAGGGAAGGTACTGACACTCGATTGCGTCAGAACGGATGAACTTACACAGAGGCACACATCTGATGGGTTTATCTCTTCAGAGGTATATAGAACCATCCAGAACCAACCTCAGCCAGAATTCCTTGATTTGCAAGTCTGCATTGGGTCCAGGATTCTATCTTTAATGGAATCAACATAATAGGGTCTGAGAGGCAGGCTCCCAGCAGAGCCCTAGGCAAAAGCTCTGGCCCCAGCCAGGCCCCATGTCAATGACAGCACAGGGAGCAGAGTGACGTGCCTGACGTCCCACAGCTTGTGGGCTGGACCTCACTGGAGCATTGAGGATGCCCTGGTTAAGTCACTTCCATGACTCAGTCTCTCCAGCTGTAAATCAGGCGTGAGGACACTGACTGTTTCACGTCCCTTAGGGCAGGTGCAGTATTAAATAGCTCCTCCCATGTTTGGTGGGTGGGACTGCCATTTGTGTGGGATGGACTGGAGACGGCCTCCCGGTGAGGTCAGTGCCCTGGCGTGGCTGAGGCAACACAGAGGAGCCTGGCAGGGAGGGTGGCACCCCGCAAAGGGAGGCGAGAAGGGAGGCTGGAGAGGCGTGGTGGACTTGGCAGAGAGAGACGTCACAATACTGGGGTTTCCCTGGGCACAGGGTGGCTCTGTGAATGCCCCTGCGCTGGCCGGGGCAGGCGAAGCGTCTCTGCGTGGGGACCGTGGGGCTGTGAGGAGGTAGCCTGACCGTTGGAGCAGCCAGGGCAGCGCCACAGGACGTGGCCGTCAATGCCAATGGGCGGGCTCCTGTTTCCTTCTCAGTGCAATAGGCCCCGAGCCCTCCAGAACCTGGCCCAGCCTCGCTCCCTCCTCCAGGTGGGTCCGGCTTTGATAAGGACAGGCTTGTTCTTGGAAGTCGGGTCTTTCCACAGAGCTTTACATAATACAGTGCCAAGGAAGCTTTCCTGGTGTCAGTTCTTGAATGTCACTGAAACACCCCTGTGAACTGTCGCACTGAATGCGTAAAGTGGCTGTGAGACCCCTCTTCATTCTGGCCAGGCGGTGTCCCCTCCCTCAGCAAGCTCAAGTACATCTCTACATCCTACTCGCAGGATACTCCCTGTCCTCTACCTACAATATTCTTCCCCAAGGTCGGTCAGTCCTTCCCCACCTCCAGGTCGAGTGCAAGCCCCACCTCCTCCTTCAGTCCTTCCCCAGAGCTGCCACCTTGTCCCATGAACTCATGGAGCCTTTGGTGTCATTTCACGTGCTTATGTGATTGTGAGTTGCCTGTCATTGCTCTGTATTTATGAACCTTCTGTCCTCATCGGGAGGGTAAGTTTCCTGGAGGCATAGATGCTACCAGATACACCAAGGCTGTCCGGAAAGTATCCAGCCACGTGGTTGTTCTCGTTACACTGACCATGGCTGGATTTTGTTCTGGACAGTCCTCGTATCTCTGTGTTCCTACAGCACCCAGAGTCATGCAGAATGGAGTCCAGGCTCTCACTAAATACCTCCAGGTATAACTGGTAGGTGGCACTGTGGTCTTCTCCCCTCCCCCTCTTGCTGAGATGGGATGCTTATGTCCACCTCTTTGTGGGACCCCAGCCCATTCCAAGCTAGGATGATCAGATGGGTTCTTTATAAGATGGAGAAAAGGTAAGAGACTCTGTTAGTCTAGCACACCTGAGTCATGCCAGAAAAAGCAGTCAGCTTCAGCAGAGGTTTTAGTTGTCTTTCCAGTCTCACGGTCCCCCACCCCCAAAACTCAGTGACTTAAAACAACCATTTATTTGCTCATAAATCTGCCATCCGGGCTGGGCTGGGTGCACATTCTTGCCTGGGGTCCCTTGGGTGGTGCAGTCAGATGGGAGCCCAGTTGGTGGTGGGGGGGGGCAAGGTGGCCTCACTCATGTGGCTGGCAGTGGTGCTGGCCATCAGCAAGAGCCCCCCACTTCTCCACAGACCCTGTCATTGAGGACTTTTCGTAGGCCAGACTGCGTCTTAACACTGTGGCTGCTGGGTTCCAAGTGGCTTTTATTGCCAAGACCTAGGAGTCATTTAGTGTCACTTCTACTGCATTCTCATGACTAAAAAAAGTCACAAGGCCTGGCAGCACCCAGCAGGAGGATGGAGACCTCATCTCCTGACAGGAAGAGTGGCAAAAGTCACGCTGCAAAAAGGCACGTGCGGTGGGAGGGATTGTTGTGGCGGCTTTGGAACCACACTGCCTTGTTAAGAGACGCATGTCTTTTGGAAATGTCCCTGTGAAGTCGCCCAAGGGGGTCCACTTTCCCTTTTGTGACACTCGCCACACACCCTCCCAAGCTCCCAGACAGCATCTCTTAGTGCCAGGGTGTGAGAACCGGCCGAACTGACGGGCGTACATCAGAGACCCGGAGAGGAGAAGGAAGGCAGAAGAGCGCCCGAGACTGCAGACTGGGGAGACCCGAGGACGGACGCCTCTTTCTTAAGGTGTCATTACAGTTGGCCCTTGTCATGTACAGAGAGATTGGTTCCAGGACACTCACGTCCCTTATATAAAATGACATAGTATTTGCCTATAACCTACGAACATTTCTCGTATACTTTAAATCAGGGCTGGGCAATACGTTGATCGTGGCCCACCGGGGGACCGCCTAGCAATTTGGGGTAACTGCCTGCATCGTAAATAAATAGCTAGTGGGCCACAGCACTTGGAGAAGTAGCCCTTGCCCTGCAAACGTCTGCCCAGGCCTGCTTTAAACCATCTCCAGATTACCTATAATGCCTAATGCCATGTAAGTGCTGTGTAAATAGCTGTTAGACTATATTATTTAGGGAATAATGACAGGAAGAAATGTCTCTACATGTTCAGTACAGACACAGCCGCTGCAGGCCTAACTACATAGTGCACGTCAGCAACAACGTTGATGCTTTTTTTTTTTTTGAGATTTTCCCAGTGTGGTTGGTCGAATCCACAGGTGGGGAACCCAAGGATATGGGAGGCTCACTAGTCAGTGACTAAGTTAAAAATACATAAATAAGGAGAAACTACCGGGAAGACCACTATGTTAAAAGTGGTTTGGGTTTGGGGCAGAATTCTGTAACTGACATTATTTTGTATGTTTTCCAATATTTATTCAATAACTATTACTCAGAACCTGGTTAGGTTCAACATAACTTATTGAAAACGGCTGTCAGCCTGAGGGTTGGCGGTGCCGTCTTCTGCTTGGCAAGTTCTGGAGTCAAGAGTGCCTGCATTCGAACCCCGGCTCTGCCATTTTGCAGCTGGGTGACCGTGGGCAAGTTAATGAACTTCTCTGGGCCTTTGTTGCTGGTTTTGTAAAATGAGGCGTCTTACAGGGCCAAGTTCGTGGCTCTTTCATTGCATGAGGTAGTGCTTACACAGCAGCTGGCACAGAGTAAGCACACAGGAATTCTGGCTATTATTGTTATTATTATTTCATGGGAAGGAATGCCGTGAGTGGTTCCTCGGATGTCTCAGCGTAAGGAATTCCTTCTTCTCCGAGTGACCACAGCTGTCCCTCCCTCAGAATTGGTATCTTGTGACTAAGGCAGAGGTGGTAGGCAGCAGGCCTCCGATGGGGCAACAGTTGGAGGCAAAGGGGACAAACCAGGGCAGGGGAAGTGCTTTCCTCACTTCTTGGATGACATCCAAAGAGGTTAGTTTCTTAACTGACTCAGCATCTGGGTGTTAGGACACCATGGCTGGCACCCACAGGAAACTGGTACAGCTCTGTCCACAGTGGTGTCTAATTTGGGACTCATTCATTTATTCACCCATTCATTCATGTAACTGTTCATTTTACGTATATAAAATGAAGCAGCCTTCGTGTGTGACCTACACCCATCGTCCCACGTACTTCTAAGTCGTCTCTGGGTTACTTGTAATACCTAAGGCCAGGTGAAGGCAGTGTAAACAGTTGTTACACTGTATTGTTTACAGAGTAATGACACATTCTAGTTTCCTCCCTTTCTTTATCTGTAGCTTTTTCTCCAACAAGAAATCTGGCCAGCATTATTTATTGATTACCACTCCTCTCTGTGTAACCAGTGTCTCACTGCCACCAGTCCCCGTTCCCCAGAGAGATGCTACCCCATCTGGCTCGGTCGCCAGCACCCGCTCGCACACAGTCATCTTCCTCACCCTTCTCAGGATCTGATGCCCTGTGTCCCACCCGCCTTCCTGCACGGACTCCGTCCTCACTCTGCGTGGGCTTTGACACCCCATGCCAGAGCACCCCCCACCAAACAACCGCGGGCACGTCTCACCATGCTGGGTGTCTACCACCTGCCACTGAGTCGCCCCCTGACCTGAGAGCTTCTGCCTTCATGCAAACATCCTCTCCACCTGCTTGGGGAGAACTGGCACTGTTGCAGGCAGTGGGATATAACCATGAAAATGCAATTAATTAAAGCCATTAAACATTAAAATATAATTAACAAGGGACTCAAAGAGGTATTTGTACGATGGTGTTCAAAGCAGCATTACCCAGGATAGCCCAAGGGTGGACGCGACCCCAGCGTCCATCAGCGGATGAATGGATAGACGCAACGTGGGTTTCACACACGGTGGGGGGCACTCCGCCTCATAAAGGAAGGGGGTCCGGCCACATGTTAGAACATGGATGAGCATGGAAGACATTGTGTTAAGTGGAATGAGCCAATGACAGAAAACCAAATGCTGCACGGTTCCTCTTCAGTGAGGTACCTAGAGACGGGAAGTAAGGAAGTTACCTTGAGCTGGGGGAGGGGGAAAGGGGAGTTGTTGTTTAATGGGTAGAGCGTTTCAGACTTGCAAGATGAAGGAATTCTGGAGATCGGACTCACAGAGTGAATCTACTCAACACTACTGAGCTTACCATGGTCAAGATGGTCAATTTTATGTTATGTGCTTTCTGCCACAATTAAAACACGAAACAAAACTGGGGGATGAATTGACTAAATCTAACCTGTGCACCCTGGCTTTCCCCGCCCTCCCACACCTCACCTGGGCATGCCCAGAGCATCCTTGCCTCCTTGCAGTGGCATGCAGTGTTTGCTCTGGCTAGGACACTCATTTTCTCTTCTTGCTCTGTCGAAATCGTGCCTGGGAGTGGAGAACCAAGAACACCTGGAATGATCTTCTGGGGGGCAGGCCCCTTGTAGTACAGGCCTCCCCCGCTAGGTGAGGGTGCTAGGAGCCCATCTGTATCAGTGCACCCGCTGGCGTTGTTGGGAGAGGCTGCGTTGGGCTTCAGTGAATTTTCTGGGGGAGACTCTTGCAACGCATTTGCCCATTTCATGACGGGTGATTTACAGGAACAACGTGGGACATGCCAATGCCCCTGCCCAGGCCATGCTGAGTGTTCGGCAGTTTCTTTCTGATAAAAAATGGCCTGACCCCCTTGCCCCACCCTTCTTATTCACCAGATCTCACCCTGAGCGACTTTTTTGTTTGTTTGTTTCCCCGAATTAAAAAAGTCCTCAAAGAGAAATGTTTCTGCCCATGTGGAAGAGGTGAAACAAAACACCCCAGAAGCACTCAAAGGCATCAAAATTGATGAGTTCAAAAACTGGAGCCGTGGAAAAGGCATCTGGATAGGTGTATGGCATCAAACAGAGAGCACTTGGAAGGTGACTGAAGTTTAAGAATAAACACACAATTTTTTTTTTTTTTTTTTTTTTTTTTGCTTTTTGGTATGTGGGTAGCTCCCTGACTGGGAATCGAACCCAGGCCGCGGCACTCCCTTAAATAAATTCCCGGGTTGTTTTGGGGGGTCCCCCTCATATACTTTGAAAACCGAGCTCAAGTGCGCCAGCTGTGCTGTTTTTGCGCTTGTGCCCTTCTATTCCTGTATATACGGCCCGGGCTCCGCGGGTCAGTCGCATTCCTCCCTTCCCTCCTCCCACTGGCTGACTCCTGCCGAAGAGGAGGCGTTTGCTCTGGCTCCTATCGCTGTCTGGTCCAACCAGCCCTAGGTGGTTGCTGCTTTTGGGAGACTCCTTGCTCCCCCAGGAGGCTGCTTCTGACGCTTTGCCCGTCTTTGCGGACCTGGGGTGCTGACCTTATCCCCTTTCTGGTCGGTGAGTTCTCGAAGGGCAGAGCCTGGGTTTTATGCTTTACGTGCCCCTGCCCCGTGCCTGGCTCCGAGGGCTGGCTGCTCAAGTGTTTGATCAGTTTGTAAAAATGAATGACAACGCACAGCCACTCGCTTTATGGCCTCTCTCCCTGCTGGGAAGCTGAGAAGGAGTTGACAAAGCTCCACTCGCTTTATGGCCTCTCTCCCTGCTGGGAAGCTGAGAAGGAGTTGACAAAGCTCGTCCTTCTCCCGCCCTCCATGAATGATAAACCCCTGTCATTTCTTCATGCTGGAGCAGGGGCAGAGGAAGAAGAGCAAGGTGTCACCTTGGCCTTCTCAGAGGATTGTTCTTGTTGCCTCCAATGCCACCAGCCAGAGGCCTTTCCATTAGACCAGCTGCTTTGGCTCTAGGCTGGCTCTAGGCTGGCTCTAGGCTGGCTATGCTTTCTCTCCCTGGTGGGCTCTGTTTAACACCTCCTCTGGACTGGGCTGGCTTGGAGAGCTCAGGGCAGATGGCTGGTCCACTTTGGTGGATCTGCACTTTGGCATCCTGGATGTGTGCCCGTCTGCAGGCCTGGCAGCTTTGCTCCTTGTCCGCCTTCTCCTCGGGAGCCATCGGCAGGAGGAGCTGGACCCATCCACCGCCTGATGGAGACCAGACTTCACGTCTGCCGAGGGACAGGCTGAGTTATTCTGGAATCGTTCAGATTGTCAGTACTTGATTCATTAGAATGGAGATGAAGTGCTAAATGTAACAGTTAAATGCGGTGTTAAGTTTTATAGCTTTGTCAAGTTTTTCATGTAAATTCACTAATTAAAAAAATCCTTTGGACAGCCACTTGCTCTGATTTTTGGGTTATAGGGAAACTGAAACTTGAAACTTCAGAGCTCTGGGGAAACTGAAAGGCAAGATGTTCCAGCCCGGGCCTCGGCGCTCTGTTCCGGGCGACTCAGGCGTTGTCTTTGAGACGAGAGACACAGGCAGAGCCTGGAGTCAGCCCCCTCGAGGGCCGCCTTCTGAAAGCCACCCTGCAGTCCCCTTTGGGGGCCACAGCCATTCCTTACCTTCCAGTTTGCCAGCACCTTGACCTTGTTCTTGATTCCTGATCCCCAGTTCCCACTTTGAACTGGGATTTTTGGGTTCATGCCTTCATGCTTCGGTGTTTCCTGGTGCTTTGACAGCTGGGGCCTTGCTGATCCTGCAGAGACTGCTCCTCCCAGCGCCGGCCAATTCCTACGATGGAAAAGACTTTCCTGCAAGTATACCTTTCATGGGCAGTCCAGCCCATCCAAAGCCCACGCCCCCAGCCACCTCCTTTATCAGCTCTCACACTCTGGGCCACTATCCACCTGCCCTCGTCACCCAGGACCAGGCAACTAGGGACAGCCCTGTGCCCAGAGCCAGCCCAGGTGATTCAAACTGGTCAGTCCTACGCCTGCTTCCCCTGCCTGGCCTTTCCCACGAAAGCCCCAACCAAGGCTCTTGGCCACGGTTTCCCCTCGTTCCCCCTGCGTCCTCGTTCCCCCTGCCTCACGGCATCCACACACAGCTGCACAAAGTCTCGTGATGATCTCTGGCCCCAAAGTGTCCTTGAACTCCAGACCACTGTCATCTTTTGGACAGCTTGGCCTTTTCCTCAGTGTTAACATGCTCCAAACCAAACCTCTGACTTGACCCCAATCCTGGTCCTCTTCCAGCTGCCCCTGTCTCTGTGCATGTCACCATCAACTTGAGCAAGTCAGAGCCCTAAGGGTCACCTCTCACCTCTCCCTTGTCTCATCCTCTTATCCAAATCCTATCAGCAGTGACTCCAAAATATTTCTCAAGTCCATTGCCTTCTCTCCACCACCATTACCGCCCAAAACAGTAACCACCCAGTTTTGGCTACATTTTTGCTTTTCTTGCCTGAACTACTACAAATGGGACGGTAGTTAGACTGACCTCTCCGACACGCAAATCTCCCTGCATGTTACCTTCCTGCTTCCAGAACAGGTAAAACCCCTAACATGGTCCTCACCCGACAACCCTCATTCCCCGTTCCACTGACACTGGCCTGGTTTAGCCCCTCCTACTCTCCATACCCATCAGACCTCAGGCCTTTTGCACGTGCATTTCCCCCACTTTGAATCCTTTATCCTGCCTTGACTCCTGGCAACACTGACTCAGTGTTCATCACACAGCTCAAGCATCCCTGAGCGAGGGAGCTGACTCTCCGAGGGGGACTAGCCTGCCCCTTACAGCACAGGTTCTCTCCTGTGGAACATCCGTCACAGTTGCTATTTTATACAGCTTATGTGGTTTGCATGCTGCCTGTTTCGCCCTTAGACTGTGAACTCCATGAGGTTGTGGATTTTGCCTGCTTTTGTTCACCACTGTATCCGCAGTGCTTAATCCATAATCACTGTCATCATAGGGACTCAATAAATATTTGTGTAATGAGTGGTTAAATGACATCCCTCCAGGATTTGCAGCACAGACTGATCCTCGCACTGCCTTCCCCCAAGGCTGGCAGAATGATGCTGATAGAAAACATCGCCCCTAAATGTGAGTGACTCTAAAACAGATGAATCCTATTAAACTCAGCTATGGAGAACGGCTTTTGACGTTCTGGGAAACGATCCAGTAAATAATGTTTCTTCCTCCTAGCATACAGTGCGCCTGAAAGCTAGCTCGTATTTCACATCATCACCATGGCCGTAGAGCTCAAGGCAAGCTCGCGGCGTTCCAGATGCCAAATCCGGGCCCAGGGGAAAGGTCTGTGTCCGCACCCCACTGCAGCAGGGGGGGCGTGCGCGAGTCGAGCTCTGTGTGTCTCCTTTCACGTATGGATGACGTGGACATATAATGGACACAGACAGGGACCTGTGTTTCTCCCAGGAACCAGCAGCCTGTCTTAGCCAGAACAGAATGCGTGCTGGGAGACAGTCTGGACCACAGCCTCCTGCGGAGTCTTTCGCCCAGAGGTTTTGGCGCAAGTTCACTAAGGAGACCCGAAGAACACACTCTGGGTGTCGGCGTATCCCACGCTCCCTTCGTGAGAATTCCCCCTTTGGAAAAGGGGGTCTGATCCTAGGCACCGTCTCTGGTCACAGGTGAATGGACTGTAGGGAGACACCTGACTGAATGTGGGTAAATAAGGTGATCTTCCTGGAATTGGGGGCTGGCACAAAGACTCTTCTAGTTCCTACTGAACATACAAATCAGAAGGCCGTGTGTAGTCAAGGCTGGTATGACCATGTCGTCCATGTGCGCAGGGAGGCCAGGCAAGCTGACAGAGACAGACAGAGACAGAGACAGACAGAGACAGAGATGCTAAAGTGCAGGGACTGACGAGACGATTGGTCCCAGGCCCTGGTTCCAGGCCCTCCGGAGGCCTGGCTGTCTTCCCGTTCTGACATTTTACGAGCCACCCCTGCTTCCGTCCAATAGATTGTAATTTGCACTTGAGCGTGGTCTGTATAAAGAGATACAGAGGTAAGATGGAGGGGAGGGGTATGTGGAGAGACATTTCAAAAGAAGAAACAACCGCACTCTTGACAGAGGGGACATCAGTGGGCGAATGGAAAGAGGGCACGGACACTGGCTGCATGCCTGGTCGTGCCCGGAATTGTGCCAGGAGCCCCCCATAGGTCACCTCCTTTTTGAATTGCAAGAACCTTACACAGCAGATCTTCTTATCCTCATTTGACAGACAAGGAAACGGAGGCTTAGCGAGGTCACCCGGTGTCCCAAAGTCACACAACTAGTACGTGGCATGGGAGCAGATATGGAGCTGGCATTAGGAGCAAAGATGGCCACTCAGGTGGCTCCTGCCCGAAAGGCTGACCAGCTGACCGGGAGTTGGGGGGATGGTGGGGTGACCAGCATCTCCCTGTCTAGGGACACAGCAGCCCTTTTCTCCCTTGTCCTGGTTGCCCCCGATCGTCATCTGTCCATGCAGCAGATGCATCAAAGACCCTGAGCAAGCAAAATCCTTCCCTGCCCCTCAGCTCTGGCTCACTTCCTCCTCTGACATGACAGGGTGCGATGAACGTTCTAGACTTCCTGGGCAGAGGCTGTTTGTCCTGTCACTCAGGCCAGTGGAAGGCTGTGCTCCGTGTCACTGAGGGGCTGGCACATTTCCCATCGGGGTGCTTGGGAAAGAGGGAGGAGAGGAAGGAGGTGTATGCACGTTCTGGTTGTGGAGCAGAAAGAAATCCTTTTGCTTTTCCCTCCGATGACTCATGTGCAGGCTCCTACCCCAGGCACGGCGTTCTCAGGACCCAGGGCTCATGGTACTAGACGTTGCCCTGCTGTACACGTAGCACAAGCGTGGTTTCCATGAGAACATCTCAGAAGGAGGACGCTAGGCTTCCACGGTTTTTGTGGCCTTGGATAAACAATGAATCGATGCTTCTGAGAAGCCCAGAACCTTCCCTCTATCCTCTCTAAATGCTATTTCCAGCCCCTCCCACCACACATACAAAAAGCAAGTACAATGAAACATTAATTCAGCTTCAATATGTAGGGAAAAAACTCTTGCATTTATTTAATAAACCAACCAACGGTGTGTGGGTTTCTAAAATTCAGAAGTATAATACAAAGAATCCAAAGAGGCAGTTCTAGCAAGGGACCGCTGAGATCCCTGCAAGGGTTTGGGGGGACTCTGGCTTTTCTCTGGTACCTTTGCTGCTCTGATTTTGGCAGGCTCTGCAGTGCTGCTCCTCAGCCAAGGACTCGCTCACTCATTCATTCATTCATTCATTCATTCATTCCATTGTCATCTATAGAGCACCTACCCAGCTGGGGACACACACTTAAGGATCTCACAGCTTAGTGAGGAAGACTAATAGTGGGAACGTGATAAATTACAGGTGAGTCTGGATGTTAGGCAAGTCTAGCCCCACATGTTGTAAATCAGTCATCAAGACATTTTTATTAATGGTCAGCCCTTTGCTTCCTGTCATGGGGTTCTTGAGTAATTCAGCCCTATAGTTAGAGGAGAGTGGCCTTTCTCTTTCTAGGCCTCCTCCTGAGGATTGGAATCTGCCATTTTTCATTGGCTGAGTTATGGCAGTGTCCCATTGGTTGGCAAGGAGGAATCTCGTTTTCCTCTTGTGGAGGGAGTAATGTAGTACCACTTCCTGTCACAGATGCAAGGCACGTCTCTTCCTGCTGGGGTCAGTAGTGTGTGTTGAGTGACACTTGGGTGAGAGCTGTCTCTTCTAGTCTCCTGACTCCATTTAATTTTCGCACCAGTGTCAACATAAGAAACATCCAAACCAGTAGAGAAGTTTAATGAGTTTATTTGGGTCAAACTGACGACAAATGCCAGGAAGTGAACTCTCAACCAATTGAGAAAATGCTCTGGAGAAGGCAGTTTTGCAGCTAATTGTATACACTAGAATCAAAGGAGACGTAAGGAAGGTCACATGAAATCCATTGGTGGTAGATAATGGGGGTGGGAGAAAGCAATGTGGGGAAATCACTGAGATTGGATAAAAAGTAAAACAGACACATTTCTTTTATATCTGTGGGCACAGGATAGTTAATAATGAACATTCACAGCACATAGAGATGGTATTCCAGGAACAAGATAACAATGAGGGGTTCTGTGGCCTAGTGCTCCGGTGCTTGTGCCCTGAGGGGTCTAGAAAAGGAGAATCTCAAACATTTTGAATGTTTATTATCTTAGATGCAAAAAAGACAATAGGCAGATAGCTGAAGGTAAAGACTGACCTTTGTCATGGAAGCTACGGGTCTAGGATGTGATTACATGCGATGACCCCCTTTTAGTTAGGACCATCCTATGTGGCTACTTCTGGTCTCTGAGTTCGTAGGGCCCGCCATGCAGGCCTCCCCTGAGCTTGTCAGGTTTAGTACCTGGCCCCCTTTTTTGTCCACACCAGCATATAAAAATAGCTCCTCCCGCCCCCAGATTCTGAGGAATCCCTGAGCTCCTAAGGTTAACACACAGGCGCTACAGCTTTCTAAGTCTCCGTTACTGCCAATATTCTGGGATTGGCTGTAAATTCCAATAGTCACCTTGCTAGTGATGAAAATTCAGCTCTGCTAGGGTGCTCAGGGAAGCAGACACTAAGGTGAGTTAAGAGTGCACAAGTTTTATTAGTGGTAACACCTGAGAAATAAGACAGAGAAGCGGGTGGATGCAGGGGTGATGGGAGTCCCGGGGCACACGCCTGAGAGTCGGGGGTGGGTGGGAATGGCGAGGCACGCCTGCGGCATCATGCTCAGCCATTGCCTCAGCCGCCCCAGGTAAAGGGTGACGTGGACTCCAAAGCTGAGGTGGACCCAAAGAGTCAGTCGGATAACCACATCATGCCTAGTGGCTGGGCCAGTGCCTCCATGAGTAGCGCATCCCTGTACCTGCCACACTAGCCTTGGTCCCAAGCAGAGGGAAACGGCCCTTCAAGGATATGGGCCAAGCAGAGACATGTCATTTTCAAGTCTGTATCCACGCTAGGCAGTGTTGCCCGTGGAGATGAAGCATCTTAAGAGTAGCAACACGTGTCAACGTCACACATTGACCTGGGTCATTTTCTCTCTCCTGTGGTGTCTTGGTTCCCTTCCCCAACAAGATGTGAACTCTCCAAAGCCACAGACCATGTCTGTCTTCCTCAGTATCTCAGCAGGCCCCAGCCCGTGGCTGAGCACAGAGTGAAAGCCCCGGGGACACCTTCTGATCCATCCAATGTGGCATCTCGCTGCGTCCTCATCCCATCTGTGGTGCGTCCCCCACTCCAACCCTAAGCACTGCAATTCGAAGGCTCCATTAGAGCAGGCCACGTCTTAAGCCCCTGGCTCACTCTCGGATTGAATGAATTCCTGACACGGGAGCCCTTTCTTCCCCACCCCTTCTCCATCATTCATTGTTCTTGTTGAAAATTGAAGAGAAAGGCAGGGAGTGCTAAGGAAAATCTGCGGCCTTACTCTTAACATCTCCCATGCAGAAAAGCTGTTGACAACCGCTTCCCATGGCAACAGGCTTTCTTTGACAGAATTTCTTGTTCGGATGCCAGACCCCCACCTTTCCTTGGGAGTAATGGCCAGCACTGCGAATGAGATCACAGGAGACAGGAGAGAACACCTAGACAAGCTGCGGGTGGCTTCCGCTGGCCCGGGGGCAGCTCTGTGGGCCTCTCCCCAGGGCCACACTGGTGCTCACCAAGGGATTAAAAGATGCCAACGATGAGGTCTGAAAAAGGCTGACAGTAGCGTTAACGGGCGCTATTTAGAGCAACACAGTCGCGCAGCGCAATGCAGAGCTCTCTAATTCGGAAAAGGGCCATGTTCGCACATTCTGAGCAACAGTGTCTGCCCTGGCTTCTCTTTTGTGGTTGTTCTTTGTTGACCTTGGCAATGGGCAGTGCTTTCCCCTCAGAGGAGAGCTGACCCCGGCCCCTGCCTCATGACCCGTGAAAACTGAGCTGTGCTACTGTCCTCACGAAAACAGTGTTTGATTGAACAACCGGGACAGCATCTGTGTGTTGCTTTTCTCCTTCTATCCTGAAACTCTCATGCGAGACCCTCGTACCCTACCCTAATTGCAAACACACCAGAAAGGGAATCCTGGGGACTGTAATCCAGTCTACCCAGGCTGAACAATCACAAAGTCATCATATTTAGCATCCAATAAAAAAATGACGTGCAATGATGCAGGAAAATGAGATCCATAACCAGGATAAAAATATAAACAGACCCAGACATGACAGAGATGATGGAATTAATGAAAAAGGATTTTAAAAGAGCCATCATAAACATGCTCAAAAATTGAAAGGAAAACCTGAAGATAACAAGGAGATAAATGGGAGGTATAAAAAGGAACCAAATGGAACATAGAGCTGAAAAATGAAATACCTAAAGTGAAAATAATCACCAAATGGGCTCAACTAGATTGGACACCACAGAAGAAAAAAAAATCTATGAAACTGAAGACATACCAGAGAAAATCTCTAAAAGCACATAAGGGAAAAAAGGCTGAAAAAGAACAAAAAAGAGCAGAGCCTTAGTAATCAATAGGACAATATCAAGTGGTCTGAGTTGTAATTGGAGTCCCAATAGGAGAGTGGGATCAGAAAATAATTTGAGAAAGAGTAAAAAAATTTTCCAAATTTGTTGAAAAATATAAATCCTGATATTCCAGAACTTCAATGAATACCAAGGAGAGGAAATAAATAGCATATCAAAGTACATCATATTCTAATTGATGAAAACCACTGAGAAAGAGAAAATTGTAAAGAAACTAGAAAAGACATTATATACAACTGAACAAAAATGAGATTTACTACAGAATTTTTGTCAGAAATAGTGCAAGCCAGAATAGATAGGAACAACATTTCATGTGCTAAAATGAAAAAAAAAATTGCTAATCCAGAAATCTATATGTAGTAAAAATATTATTTAAAAATAGAGATAAAATAAAGACATTTTTCATATGAACAAGCTGAGATAATTAATTGCCAATAGACTAGCACAACAAGAAATTGTTAAAGGCAATTCCTCAGGCTGAAGGAAAATGATTTAAGAATATGAAGAGTACTAGAACTACTATGTAGATTTCACAGCAAAGAATACTACCAAAAATACAGTAATTTCATAGTGATAAAAGGATCAATAAGTCAAGAAGAAAACAATCCCATATTTTAATGAACCTAGTAACAGAAGTTTAAAATACATAGAGCAAAAACGGATAAAACTGTAAGGAGAACTAGACAAATTCACAATTTGAGTGAATTTCAAAAACTCTTCAAAAATTAATACAAAAAGTACACTGAAATTCAGTAAGGCTGGAGAAGACTTGAACAACATTATTAACTTACTTGACTTTATTGACATTTATAGAACAGTCTACTCAGCAAGTGCCAAATTCACATTATTTTTAAAGGCACATGGAACATTTATATACTAATATTCTGGGACATAAAAATAATCTCAGTTAATTGGAAAGGATTCTAAATTTCCAAATAGGAATTAGATTATAACACCCCAAAAGAAAATACTTGAAAAAACTCCATAGGAGTTCCCTGGTGGTGTAGGAAGTGGCTTAAGGCTGGTGCTGTCAGCGCTGCGGCCTGGGTTCGATTCCCGGCCAGGGAACTTGCCACATACTACAAAAAAAAAAAAAAAAAAAAAAAAAAAAAAAAAAAAAAAAAAAAAAGAAAAAACTCCATAAATATTTGGAAATGAAATAGCACACTTCTTCCAAATAGCCCATGAGTCAAAGGAAACTAGAAAGTATTTTGAACTAAATGAAAATCAAAACACAACACACAGGAGTTCCCTGGTGGTGTAGTGGCTTAAGGTTTTGGCACTGGCGCTGTCAATGCTGTGGCCTGGGTTCGATTCCTGGCCAGAGGACTACCCACATACCAACAACAAACAAACAAACAAACAAACAAACAACACACACAAAAATTTGTGAGATGAGCTAAAGTACCACTGGGGGAAAATTTATAGCACTCAACACCTGTATTATTTAAGAATACAAGTCTCAAATCTATGATTTTAGCTTCCAGCTTAAAAAGCTAAAAAAAGAAGAGCAAATGCAACTCACGTGAGCAGAAAAAAAAAAGAAGAAAGATCAGAGTAGAAATAAGTGAAAGAGGAAACAGAAAAACAATGGAGAAAATATAAATAAGAGCTGATTCTTTGAGAAGAGCAATAGAATTGATAAACCTCTTACCAGACTGGTCAGGAAAAGAGAGAGCAGAATAAGAGGGGTGATTTCACAGATATTGAAAGGGCAATAGGGAGTATTATAAAAAATTTATGCCAATAAATTTGACAACTTAGATGAAATGGAAAAAATTATTGAGACAAAAACTAAAACTTACACAAAAAGGTATAATCTATTATATGTATCCTTGTTTATTAAAGACATTGAATTTGTAGTGAAAACCTTTCCACAAAAGACTCCAGTCCCAGGAGGCTTCACTGATGAATTCTACCAACCATTTCAGGGAGAAATAACAATTCTAACTTCTTCCAGAAAATTGAAGATGAGGGAATACTGGCCAATTCCTAATGAGACTAGCATTGGTGTCATTCCAAAATCAGCCAAAGAAATCACAAGAGGAATAACTAAAGACCAATATTGCCCATACATATAGGTGAGGAAATTTTAAACAAAATTTCAGCTAATCCAATTCAACAATGTATATGATTTATAAAAAGCCTAGTATAGAGGGTTCCCTACTGCAGTGGCTAGGCTTCAGCACTCTCACCGGCACAGCCTGGGTTGGATTCTTGTTCAGGGAACCAACCAAAAACAAAACAAAACGAAACAAGTCAAAAAGCCTAGTATATCATGATCAAGTGGGATTTCTCCCAGGAATGCAAGGTTGGTTTAACATTTGCAAGTCATTGCAAGTATTATCATTCCCCATATAAACAGACTAAAAAAGAAAAAACACTCAATAAGCAAAGAAAAACCATATGATTATCTCAATAGATACTAACAACAAAATCCAACATTCATTAATGATAAAAGCTTCCTCAAAGTGAGTGTATGGTATTAGTTTTCTGCTGATGTATAGCAAATTACCACAAAGGAAGCTTAAAACACAACACATGCACTGTCTAACAATTCCATAGATGGGAAATCGGGGTGGGCTGGATTGCTCTCCCTGCTCTAGATCTCTCATTTTGATGTTGGGTAGGCTGGGGTCTCATCTGGAGGTTCTAGGGAAGAACTTACCTTCAAGCTCATTCAGGTTATTGGTAGAACCCAGTTTTAGGTTGTAGGTTGTAGGTCTCAGGTCTATGTCTCCTTGCTGGCTGCTAGCCAGGGTCTGTCATCAGCTCCATCTTCAAAGCAGTGAAGGTGTCAAGTTCTCTCACTTTGAATCTGCCTCACTTCCCCTTTGTTCAATTGGAGAAAAGTCTAATTTTTTTGAAAAAGATTTTATTTTTAGAGCAGTTTTGGGTTCACAGAAAAATTGAGAGGAAGGTACAGACATGTCCCCTGTACCCCGTCCACACGTGCACACTCTCTCCCATTATCAATATCCTGCACCAGAGTGGTACATTTGTTACAACTCATGAAGTTACAGTGACATGTCATTATCACTCAGAGTGCAGAGTTTGCCTTAGGGTTCATTCTTGGTGTTGAACATTCTCTGGGTTTGGACAAATGTATAATTGATACATTATACTCATCATTATTGTATTATACAGAATATTTTCACTGTCCCTAAAAATCCTCTATGCATCCCTCTCCTCCATCCCAACTCCTGGCCCTTTCACTGTCTCCAGAATTTTGTCTTTTCTAGAACATCATAAACCTTCAGGCAGCGCTTAAGGACAGGGATATATTACGAGAAATGCATCCAGAGGCGATTCTGTCCTTGTGAGAACCTCGTAGACTGTCCTTACTCCTGAAGGACCTGCCTGAGGCTCTTCTGTGGGAGGTGTCACTCTTTTCAGAAATACGCCCATGGTGGTTGCTTAGTTGTTTCTTTTTTCATCACAGACTTGCTGCAAGCATATAATGCATGGCAAACGCTCCTCTCTATTAATGAAAAGCTTTTGGTGCTGGGGTTCATTTTTTCAAACATTTTAAGGAGCTCGTTGAGGTCTGCAAAGGCTCCCGCTTAACTCTTCACTGTGAATTTTCTTGGGGGGTGGTGGTTCTTTTTCTTTTCCAGGAATACAAACTTGCACTTACACAGGATGAATATGTTCTAGAGACCTAATGTACATCATGATGACTAGTTAAGAATCTGTACTGTATACTTGAAATTTGCTAAGAGAATCAATCTTACGTGTTCTCAACACACACACACACACACACACATACACACACCTAACTACAAGAGGTGATGGAGGTGTTAATTAGCTTGATTGTGGAGATCATTTCACTATGTATATGTACATCACAACATCACATTGTACTCCTTAAATACACATAATTTGTATTTGTCAATTATACCCTAATAAACCTAGAGAAAAAAAATAAAGATTTCCTCTAACTTTATTAAAATAAAGTTTAGTTTCGCGACAATTGCCTGTTATTTCAAGAAAGCTTTATTTTAGGAATTGAGTTTGTTGGCCCTGCTGTCCAGCCAAGAAGCAGGAAAGAAGCAGTGGGTCTGTTTTCAGGGGCGGGCCTAGGAAGGGTTGAGAGAGGGGTAAGCTTCCCCTGCCTTCCTTGGGGACTTCCTGCAGTGGCCCCCAGCCTCAGCATCACTGCCATCTGGGTAACTCCTCCCCGCAAAGTGGGTGGGGGTGGGGCAAACAGGGAAAAAGTCTCAGCTGCCGCTTCAAGCAGTCCAGACAATAAATGGGCATGTCCAGCTGGTGTCTGAAAGGCAGACTGAAATCTTACACTTGTTTTTTGTTTTTTGTTTTTTTTTCTTATGATAGAATTGATTTTGGCATGTGCTCTGGAATTACTTTAGTTTTAAAGAAAATGTCCATTTGGGATGTCACGGACCACTTGGGCTCAGCAGACAGTTGCATAATGCAAGTCTGCACCAGGGGCAACTCTAGGACCTGCTACCTGGCAAAGCTAGATTCTGAGAAGCCCATCCAGGGACACCATCTTCCATCCCAAGAAAGCTCTGGATGAGGGTAAGTCTTCCCTGGGCAAACTCAAGGAGTGCCTGGCCCACCAGGACAGGTTGGGGTCAGGAGAGATGTTTGCCATGACCCTGGCCCTCTAGACCACCCAAAGATTATGCTGGTAGTCAGCAAATAACACACCCTGAGCGTGGTTGACCATTCTGTCTCTGATGCTCTTACTTCACTTCCGTGCTTCATTTCAGGCCGTACTCCTTCAATTATTCGCTTCGGATGACTCATGTGTGCATTGAGAACCATTGATAATTGCCAAGTTGAAAAGTATAAATTATTAAACAGCAATCTACAACTCTCCTCAAACGTTTTTTGAAAAATAGCAGTTCATTAAAAAGTTCTAACAGGTTTCCTTGTGCCCAGCATAACTTAGCCAAATGCCACGAAATCGCCCCCAGTCCCAGCGCCCAACTCGGCTGCAAATGCCCGGAAGTGAATGTGTTAAAACTCTAGCTTCTAACCCTCTTTGGTTTTCCAGTCTTGACTTGTAGAACTCTCTTGGACGTGACTTATAGTCATTATCTTTTTCTTTTTAGATGATACCCAGCCAGATTCAGTCCTAAATGGGTTCTTCTCCCTCTTAGCTTCTTTGCCAACACTCTGTCCAGGACTGTCAGGAGGAGCGAGTGTGTTTGCAAGTGGGGGCGTGATGATGCTTTCACCACTCCCCAGTATCACCTGAGGTGGGGACACTGAACAGCTTCCACTCAAGGGATCTGAAGGTAGCAGACTACTAGGAGGACCAGTGGTCAATTAAGGAATGTGATGTCAGGTATTCTGCAAGGATGCTGATGACATAGGCTAGTTTGTTCAGGACATCATGGAATACCCAGTAGGCATGCTGGAAGATCACAAAGATCGGCACTGGGATGAAGCACAGGGTAGCATGTACAGGACAGTAAAGATGAGAACTGATGACCAGAGAGACTTGCATTTAGGACGGCCAGCACAAGACAGAATGAGAGGGTTGGCAGGACTCGTTGGTACAGGTAGAGATACCAGGTGACACCTACTGCCTGAAGAGGCTGATGGCCCCTGCTAAAAAGTTACCTTCAGCAGTGGGCTATGTAATCTCGGAGGCCTCAGTCTCTGAGGGTCATGTCTGGAGATATATTAAGTACAAGGGGAGATATATTAAGTACAAATCTCCTGGGAGGTTTTGGCTCAAGTGATTGGGGGAGGGTGTTGGACATCCCTCAGGACTCTCGTCTTATAATGGGTTTGGGTTGCTCTGCACTGTGTACAGCCCAGTGAGGAATGCTTCTTCACTGCACTGCAGAAAAGAGGAAAAGAAGTAACTTCAAGAAGGCTGAAGGCAAGAGGAGTTTCCTGCCTACGTGGCTATACAATAAAAAAATTACTCCACCCAAGAAATGCAGTGTTTCAGCTTTGGGTTATTTTCACCCTTGGCGAAATGGAGGCTGGTGCATTTCTTGTACTTCCTTGCCTAAGCAGAGGAGGGTGAAGGTCTCTGAGGGAACTGGCCTCCATCTGTCATTTCTTGTATTTTTAAAGAGAAATCAATGATGGGTGGATTGAGCCCTCACATCCCTGGAGGCAAAGCCCAAGTATTCTTATTCCAGCCTTTTTCACTCAGGTTTTTATGTCTAGAAGAGTTTGAGACTTTTTTGGGGGGGCTTTGGATTGATTTTCTAACCTTACCTACCCCAATTTTTCTTTTCTTTTCTTTCTTCTTCTTTTTTTTTTTTTTTTGCTTTTTGGTATGTGGGTAGCTCCCTGACTGGGAATCGAACCCAGGCCACAGCACTGACAGCGCCAGCGCCGAAGTCTTAAGCCCCTATACCATCAGGGAACTCCCCCAATTTTTCTTTTAGTAATAAAACTCCTTCAAACAGTAGCTTATGAGGGCTCTCCAGAAAGTATCCAGCCAGGCAATATGAAACATAGAGGCACTCATGGCTCCATTTTTTCCAGATAGCCCTCTATACAAAACCACAATGTATGACACAGAAAAAAAAACCTCAGAATTTTGTCAGCATGTATTTATTTTATAACTTCACATTTATAACATTTACTTCATATGCCATCAATAAATGAGAACAATGAGGCCATTTCCATGCATTCAAAAGCACATGGAATCAGGGTGTACTGGATGATAATCGTATCACTGAGGTTGAACAGTACTGAAAAATATAACTTAGATAAAGGATCACGAATGGTACCTTTTTTAAAAAAATGATTTTCTTACAATCTCAGGATATTCTTCAGTTAAAACGATCCACAATCAGACAGAATAATTTATTGTTTCAAAGTCAAATCACTAAGAATAGTCAACAGTCGCTGAGATACTTCTCACAAAATAACGGACAACAAGCACTGGAATTTACCATAAGAGCTAAAACTGTTTCTAATGCAATGTTGTCACAACTTGACTGACAGATTACATATTTAATTGTTACTGCACAACTGTTAGAACAATAGAGAGCATGCATTGAGCAGACAATAAGCATCATGACAATAATAATAAGAGTCTCAATGTATTAAAGGCTTCTCATCTTCCAGACATCAGGGTAAGCACTTAAAAGGCATTAGGTAATTTGATCATAACATAACAACCCTATTCTATTATCTTCTCATTTTTGTAATGAGAAAACTGGTGTTTGGAGAAGTTAAGCAACTTGTTTGTTGGGTACACAAAGCTACCAGGGTGTGATACATCAACTAGCATTTCACTGAATGATGCTCATTTAATGCTTAGTACATTTTACATCACGCAGCGCACGCATGGACCTAATTTAAACACCCACGAGGTATTATAGCTCCCTTAATCTATGAACATTAACGTTAAGATCAGATACGTGCTCAGATATTGCAAGGGAACCTTTTTTCCAAGGACTGTACAAAACGAGTCAATCTGAAAACAAAAGCGAGCCTGCTGGTGAATGTCTTAGGTGTTAAAATTTGGACACCAACACCCTTGCATCTACCTGTTATTTATGAGAGATTTAAGGGTTTAAAATTACATTTTAAAGATGGAATTGCACAGATTGCAAAGCACGATCACGATGGAGACTCCTGTCTTGGTTCTGCCACTTGTGAGCAAGTTGATAATGAGACCACTTAACCCATTGGAGCTTCTGTTTCTTCCTTCCAAAAAGAGCAAAATGATACCCCTTTGGTGTTGCTGTGCACATTAAGTGAGACATGTGCACAACACCTGGCACACAGTAGGCCCTCAATAAATGTGAGTTTCCCCTCCTCTCCTCTTTGCCCTCTGTCTTCTCTAACCAGACTGGCCCGTTCACTAAATCCGCACTCTCCGGGGTGCCCTCCTGCAATGCCGGCCCTTTGCTGAGGACGCCACTCACACAGTGGACCTCCTGAAAGCAGGGACGAGGCCGAGTTACTGGTGTGTTCAGGGCCTGACACAGTGCCTGGGCCCGTCTCTCTGACACCCAGCCGAGAAGTGGGAGGAGTGCTTCCCAAGTAGGAGAGAAGGAAACCTGAAGGGCGAGATGGCTGTATTTGTGTGGGCAGTGACACTCCTGTTGGCTTCTACTAGCCTCGTATTTTACACGTAAGGTTATTTAGTTCCACGTGCGGAGGCCATGTCCTCAACGAGACCTGTCACTTTCTGCGAGCGCGGCCATGCTTGTGGGTGTATGACTACGAACCGTTACTGCCTCCCACGGCCAGGGACACAGTCCCTCCCTCGGCCAGGGACACAGAACTGGCGGATTTGAGAAAGGAAACCACCTGACAAGTCAAAAACCTTAGCTGCTTAGGTAGATTACAAAAGATGCTTTTTCTCGCATCCACGCTTTCTTCCGTGGGTTGGGTACCCTGTGGTCTATCTGCGGGTTTTTAAAGGAAAGCCAACGTTTCCCTTTGCCTTACTATGGGCACCCTTGGAATGTCACCTTCCATTTATCGGTGGCCTATGCAGGGTCCAAGAAATTCTCAGGTAACTTTTTCTTAGAAAGGAGCATCAAGACCTGAATGCCTGGGTTTCAAACGCATTCATTCAAGAAAATAATACAGAAAAGGGCTTTGCCGGGTAAGGCGGACTGTCCCCAGGCCCACCGGCTGTGGGCCCTGCCCCGAGCTGGCTGTTAGTCGTCAGCCTCGTTATCCCAGTGGCCATAGCCATCCCCCTCATCTGGCTCTTCAATATTCTCATTTTCAAAAGAGGCCTCTTCCTCCTCCTCCTCTCGGATCACCTTCATCAACTCCAGGAAGCTGGGGGGCGGTCCCTGGTCTTTCAGCTCCCTGAGCCTGCACCACAGGATCTCACTGAGGCTCGCCCCAGCCATGACCTGCTCTAAGCGGACCTGGTCTGCGATATTCCTGGGGATGGCCCGTTTCTCCACAGCCCTCCGGAGCAGGGTCTCTAACCGCAGCACGTAGGCTGAGACTTTCTCTCCTTCCTCCTGGTAGGTCTTCAGGTACTTCACCTGGGAGGTCCTGCGGCTCTCCAGGCTTCCAAACACTTGCTTAAATGCCTCTAAACACTCGTCCACGTTTATGGATGGATTGTCTGCCTGCAGTATATGCATGAGGTCCAGGGCGGGCCCCCGCAGGCTTTCCATCAGCCACCTTTTCTTTTCTGCCTCTGCGACCGGCCACTCTTTGACTATCTCAGTGGCCTGTTCTAACCAGATCTCAAAGGGCTCTTCCTCAGGGGCGGGCACAGCGCTCCCTGAGAACACTCTCAGCTTCCGGTATCTCATGGGGAGCAGGGGCTGAGGGGCATGTGCAATTGCCTGTCCCAGCAGATGGGCCAGTAACTCTGGTGAGATGCAGGGCACTGCAGCTGGAGACACTCCCTCATGCCCAAGTGCTCGGAACATACCCGAGACTGTCTGTCCCTCTTTTTCTAGAAAGAGGTTCAGTCTTTCAAGAAACTCAGTGTCCTGGTTAGGGGTTTTAAAGACCACTTTCCAGATGCCCCCCCGCCCCTGAACCTCACTGGGAATCACGGAGACATCAATGTCCTCCAAGAGCTCTAACAAGACAGCATTGGCATTCTCCTGCTTCCTGAATATTTTGCCGAGTAGTCTGTACCTGCCCAGAGACTTTAAGGTCTCTTGGAGCACCTCCTGGATCTCGGCCTCATCACATTCCACCGGTATCCCCATGACCATCAGTGATTTCTGATCATCCACACTCATTATCCGGCACCAGTCTTCCAACAGTGCCAGTGCCATCGTCACGAGTATTTATGTGCTCTAACTCTATGAGCGTCAATTAGTTTGTGATGCAGGCAAGCACTGCCTTCGCATGTAAAGGACCCTGGATGAGCTCCTGAACCTATAACCCAATGGTGAATGGGTCCAGGTCAGGTCACTCCAACATCAGTCTCCAAGTCTTTTGGACAAGTAACCCTTACTTGTCCAGTGGCAAGAACTCAGCACCTCCGGTTATGTCTCTAGAATGGACCCAAGGTGGGTGGTTGGTGTCTGAGTTATGACAGTGCCACTGCCTGTGGCTCTGTAGTCCTGTGGCTGCTGTTTCTCTCCCGGATGCTGCTAGCAGCCACGTGGTGGTGTTGACCCTCTCTGACCAAACGGAGGCACTTTCGAGAGCTGCCTTTACACTCTCCGGGTCTCGGCTGTCTCACCTCTCTCTAGTCAGTGGGAAATGCCTCCACTCTGGTACCAGAACGCCTGGAGAAAAGCCTCACGGCAGAGCAGCTTGGACTCCTGGTGAAACAATGGTTAGTTATCAAATAGCCCTCCCCTTCCCTGAGAGCAGCCACTCTAGTGAGGGATGGAAATGGAGGTCACCCAGGGTTCTGCCTCACACTGTATTTGCACTGTCCCAGTCTGTCAGATCTCTTTGCTTCTAGTGACTTTTATCCCCCTCTTAGGGACCCGCCTGCAATCTGGCTTCCCCACCATACCACCATACACTCGTCAGACACACCAATTAATGTCTGAGCCCAACTGTGTCCAGGACTCAAGAACCTGTCCCTGTGAAGAATGGAATCAGGAAATGTGGCTAGGTACCTGTTTATGTATTCCAATGTTCGGTGAGTGTCGATGAGCTTATTTATTCAGCTTCTAGTACAGGAAAATGTCATCCAACTCCATACAGTGGTGTGTCTAGGTTCTTCTTCACTCTAGCCAAGCCAAGATGCTCTGTTACATATAAATAATAATGGTGTATTTTTATGGCTTGATAATACCCAATGATGAAGACTGTTAAAGCACTTATTCAATAATATTCAATCCTTCACAATTAAATCTACTAAACAATATAGTTGCTTCAGTTCTTTGATTAAAAAATCCAGTTAGAAATCATTTGAACCTTTAAAACCAATTAATTTCAGCATAGCATACATACTTTAATATAATATAGGTATAACAATTTAATATAGGTTTAACAATTTTTTAAAATCTCAGGGTTGAATAAGTTAAACTTGGAATATTAATTCATTTTCTTTTGTTATGTCTGGTCAGGGTTTGCAAATGCACTACTGGGTGTTTCTTTTGCTATGAATGTTACTAACATGACACTATTTTTGTAGCATTTGAACTTGAATAGGTCACTTGAGGAAAAAGGAAAAGAGAGACAGCACACCTAAGAGCCGGTGGGTGGAGTATGGGTAATGTAAAAAGGGAAGCATTCCTAAGTCTCCCAGTTCTGGTGTGGACGGGTGTCAAGGGGCCGTATCTTTCTTCCTGGGGTTGGAAAATCTCCATCAAGCCAAGTGAGGTACATAAGCCGGAGATGCCAACCTGCAGCCACAGTGGCAGCTGCTCCTGTGGCAGGCACATTTCTCTGGTCCTTCTGGAAAGTGCTGAAAGCAGGGTGCCTGCCCGAGGTCCAGAATGTTGGATCATACACTGGCCCAGTGACCCCATGGATCTGAGCCCAGTGACTTCTGCATGCCTTACTTTCCCATTCTAAGATACCTTCCTTGCATGTTGTAATCAGAGGAAACATGAGATGTAAAAAGGCATCAAATGTGCAGGAAGAAACATTTCCAAGGCCTACATAATAATTGTCATGGCTTCTTCCTCCAAAGGCAGTCCCTACCTGCAAGGCAACCTTCCAATTAAAGTGAACCATGACTTTGGTGCACAGTAAGTTCATGAAGTAAATATTTGGATATGGGAAAACATGTGAAAATCTTGTATTTTCTAACCTAAGAAGAGGGTAAGTTGGAAAACGAACCAGACTTTCAGGTGGAAGGCTCCCACTGGCATTGTTGGATCCTTTCGTTAGTGACCTTGGGCCAAGTATCTCAATCTCTCTAAACCTCAGTTTCCTACCCTGGAAGGTGGTGATGGTGAAGCACTCATCTCATGGGCTGCTGTAAGAAATGATGTAATTCCTGTGGAAGCACTTTATTCAAATTAGAAGCACATCCGGTGCTGAGTCTGAATGCCCGCTCGGCCCCACACGTGTGTTGCTCTCCCTCCTCTTCCTCCCCCTCTCATCGGGAGACTCCTTCCCATCTCTCACGGTGGGTTCATCCTCAAACTGACTCGTTGTCCTCCACATTTAAGTCCATTCACCAAACTGTCTAACAATTGGGTGGGGGGAGGGTATCGCATTTAACCCTTCCGTAGGCAAGGGCTGACAATGGCACAGCGTCCTTAGTCACACTTTCCCGGCGCAACAGCCCTAGGGTAAACAGCCGTTTTTTAGCCCAAACCCACCCTGGTTACTGAGCATGCCCAGACCTCCCTCCCGAGTGGCCAGGAGATTGGCATCGTCTCTGAAGGTTTTCGCCCCTGTGGAAAGAGGGGTGGGGCCGTAATCGGCCAGAAGCAAAAACAGAGACGAGGAACGTGGAGGTGGCAGTAAGCGAGGAAATACGCTCAGAAACCGTGTTATTGGCACAAAATCAAAACGTGCTCTGGATGCCCACCAACCTGGTCGCTGTGGCTGGTTTATCCTCACATACACACATCTCCACATTTCCTTTCCCTGCTTGGCCTTACGCAATTCAAAGCACTCAATCGCTGCCAGCACCCCATCTCCTACCTCACACCGGGCGCGCGCGCGCACATACGCCCCCCCATACGCGGCTCTGGCGCAGTGCGCAACAGGGGCGAGGGGGGAGGGAGGCAGGCAGATAAGGGCTGGAGATGTGGGGAGTGGGTTGCAATGTGCGCTTTTGCCTCCCTCCCTTTTTTGCGGGGTGCACAAGACACCAAATCAGGGCATTCTCCTGGGCCTTTCTTGGTGCAGTGGCGCAGTGACGGTCCGCGGGCCCTCGGGCACCATGTCTGCACCCTTCCTCACTCTATACTAGGTGTGCTGGGCCAGGATTTGCAGAGCGCATTCTTGGCTACACTCCCAGGGACTTCAGACCTCTGTCTTTCTTTATACCCGACCCCACCATCATCTGCTGCGCCTCTTTGCATGTCTCCCCGCCATGCTGTGCGCCCTCCCCCACGGTGGATGCACTGAGAACCTTCTCGTTTCAATCTCTGCTCCCAACAGCTCGCCACAGCCCGTGGGTAGAATGAAACTTTGGTGTCCCGAGCATGGGGACATGGCCCTCCGCCTCTCTGCGCGATCTGCGCCATCCCTTCCCCATCCTCTTCCCCTCTCCCAGCGTGTCCTGTCGCCAGCCAGTGTGTCCCCCTTTCCTCCTTCATCAGCTCACGCCCAGGGTAAGAGAGAGGGAGCCCTCCTCACAGAGGGCCCCAGCCCCCGGCCCACCTCCGCAATGCGGTACGGGGCAGGTAGAAGGGCGCGGGGGTCAGGGGCGGCGTCCTTCGATCCTCGCCCCCGCGTGCCTGACCCATACTCACCCTGGAACCGAGAGCGGTCACCTGGCCCTCCACTCCGCATCCATTAGCCGGTGGTCTAGCCGCTTCACTTCCGGAGCGCAGGGCTCTGGGCGGTGCAGCCCTTCCCTCCTCCCCTGCGCTCCGCTCCCGTTCTGGGCGCCCGGCGCCGCGCCCCGCCCCCGCCCCGCCCGCGCCTCCCTCCGCCTGCGGCTGCCGGGAACAGGCGGCCAGTCACTCCCGTTGCGGCAGCGGCCGCCCTCCCAAACCCAACTTTGCAGCTCGCAGGAGCTCGCGCGGCGGCGGGGGGCGTGGGCAGGGAGGGGAGAAAGCGGGGTCAGGGGGAGGGACCGGGAGGGAGGGTCGCTCGCTCGCCAGCCTTCTTCCTTTCTGTGCACCTTGCGGAGGCAGAGAGCGGCAGCCCCTGCAGCAGCCGAAGGGTTGTGCACAGAGACGCGGACTTAGGGACCGCAGACGGACTGACCGACAGAGAGGACCCTCCCTGAGCCCCCGCGCCATGGCCGAGAGGAAGCAGTCCGGGAAGGCGGCAGAGGACGAAGAGGTCCCTGCCTTTTTTAAGAACCTGGGTTCAGGCAGTCCCAAGCCCCGGCAGAAATTCTGTGGCATGTTCTGCCCGGTGGAAGGGTCCTCGGAAAACAAGACCATCGACTTCGACTCGCTGTCGGTGGGCCGGGGCTCGGGGCAGGTGGTGGCTCAGCAACGGGACGTCGCCCACTTGGGCCCGGACCCGCAGCCGCCTTACTCCCGGCAGGGCCGGCGCGCCGGCGGGGAGCCATCTGTTGAATCGGGCCGGAAGGTGGAGATCCGGCGGGCCTCCGGCAAAGAAGCCCTGCAGAACATCTACGACCAGGTTGGTATTGGGGGGAGGGGGGGTCTGAGAGGAGGATCAGGCGCAAGGATCGCCCCTTGCTTGCCCCCCTTCCAGCTCGGCAGAGCACCGAGGATCCCAGCGTACCCCCCGTCCTGCCCCTCCCCGCATCTGTGCACTCACCCCACCCTCCCCGCGCCTTCTCCGCGCAGGGTACGGAGAGGCTGGGGCTCGGCCGTGGCGGCCGCGCGCCCACAAAGGCTGCCCGCGTTTCCCCGGGCTTGAGGGAGGGGGTGGGGGTAAAGGAGGGGCCGATCCCCGCTGGGGGTCGCACGGTGGGGGATGGGGATGGGCCGCGGTTCCATTCTTCTTAAATCCTCCCGGGCAGCTTCGGATTGCAGCTGTGGCTGGGTGCCCCACCCTTTTTCAGACGCAGCTCTGAGCGTGCGGTGGAGGGTTCGCGTGCAGGCCGGCGAGCTCCCTGGGGGTTGGAAGGGGTGGGGGCTTCGACCGCCGCTCCCCGCCGCGCCCTGCGCGCCGCCCCACAGCACCTCCTTGAGCTCCGCGCTGGCGTCCGGAGCTGGAGGCCAGGACCATGGTCAGCGCCTCCGGGACTGCCCTGGAGAACCTCAACACCCGGACTCGCGTTGGCAGCGTGAGAACCTGGGAGGCGGTGGAGTCGCCTGAAGAAGCCCAGACGCTCCCAAATAGCCCATGTGGAGAACCAAGTTCCGCTAAGAATCGCAGCTAGGGCTTCCCCTGAGTGCTCCACCCACCCCGCCCTATTTGGGAGGCGCTTTGGGGATGGGGACCAAGTGGATTCTATTCAAAGAGTTAGAAGAAAAGGGAGAAAAACATTCGCATTTTGAATAGATTGTCAAAGATGGATTGCACCCCCTCCCATACTGTGTTAATGAAGAAACAAAGAGGACCAATTAGGCAAACCTTGATTTTAGAAAATGTTTATTGTCCTGGTGAATAACAGTGTGCATTTTAAGTGCAGTCGTCCTCTCACACCACGTGTTTTTTCTTCTTCCTCAGGGTGACCTTCATGCTTGTGTATTTTTCCCCCACAGCCTTAATTTCTCAACTGATAAATTACAGTGTGAAATGTTTTAACACTTGTTTGCTGTTTCTCTCCCAGGCCTACTGGTGAAGAAGTGAAATCAGTCAATGACTGATTATTGACTATCTATTGTGTGCCTTCCCTTGTGGGGCAGGGAGAAGGTTAGCCATATAAAAAGTTTAAGGTGATTTCTTCTCAAGGGGCTTCCAGAGTTGTTGGGAATGGTCTATACATAGTCCCTGAGTGAGTGATTCCACAAGCATTTATTTGGCTGGGCTTCAGGCTGTGTGCTTCCAATGAACACGTCAGAGAACAATTAAGAGTTGGCGATAATGGCACAAACATGTTCCTGTTTCCTGATGTGGCATGGGGTTGTGCAGCTTTTCACTTTTGTAGGACCAGGTCTGGGACAGATAAATCATGTGCTGTCATTTTCAAAAGGCAGGGCAAGTAATTACTTGACTCCTTCTTCCCCAGGCCTGTCCTCCAATTTATTCATAGGGGGTAATCTGATACCCATATTTCACTGTGAGTCCACGGGAAGACTCACTGAATACCAAGTGATCTGACAACTGAAGTAAACTTTTCTAATAATATAACACGAAAGGCTGAGTGGGTGCGAAGTACTTCCCCACGTAAACACACTGCGTGAGGACCAAACCGTGATCATTATGGCATGAACAGTGGAACTCACGTGCTCGTGTATCTTCATCTTAACTTGTGTGGGTAATTCTAATGTCCTAAAGGGAGCGGAAAAATGCCCCGAAATAAGGAAGAGATCATTTTTTAAAATGGCAGCTCCAAGGGCAGAGGTTGGCAGTGGCCATCCTGATAATGATGGCAGTGAATTAAAATTCAGGCTTGAAAGGCAAAGTTTCACTGGGTTGAATAACATCTTTTCTGTGCATTTAGAAGTCTAGATTTTATTTGATCATCAGAGCTACTTGTTTGAACATGTTTCAAATTTAATAGAAACTACACCTAGAGCACATGGAGAGGGAGATTTGAAGAGGAAATACCCAACCCGAACCCCAGGCAGTTTTAGCCTCTGCAAACCCAGATTTGCTCCAGTTGTCCAGTTATTAGTAGCAGAGGCTGATCTTGCCTTATCATGTAAGGGCTGTTCCTGTGGGTTATGTTTCATTCATGACTAGGAGTATTTGCCGGGGTCAGTACTTAGGGTGTGTGAATATTTTATGTTTATACAAGAGAGAGAAGGCATTTGGGGGTGTGTGTGTCTGTGTCTGTGTAGCAATTATGATTTCTAAAAGCACAGTTGGGCCCACCATTTTGACTGAATTGAGTAGCCATTACTTAATTTTCAGCGAAAGAGCAGGGTGACTGCCAGCAGCTTAGTGCGTTGTTATCTGAAGCCCTGGTACAGACAGCGGTTGGAGGATCCACTAGAGCAAGAAGATCTCAGGGTTCCTGGCTCACATCCTTCCTCCTCCCTGAATCTGTGTGTACAGCTGTTATTAATGCGTGGTCAGAAGTGGCTTTGCCCACCTGTCGCACCAGGGGTCCTGCTGTTTCTCTAGTAAAACTTTGGGACAGGAGGGAACATGCATCCTTAGCCTGGATGCCACATGGCTTATGGGGGAGTAGGAGAGGTTGAGTGTCTGCATTTGCCTTCGCAGGTGTCAACAGGTCAGCACCTGAGAGCCCTGGGTGTGGGTTGGGCTCGGATGCTGAGTTTTGGTGAAAGGAAAGAGCCAGCGCCCAGAGTGTGAATGAGGAAAGTTCTATCTCATTACTCTGCTTTTCCTTTGGGTCCTTGGGGGAAGTCCATCTGTGAAGGACTCTGAGCCCCTTGCACTAGAGAGAAGGGCAGCACTCTTGACTTGATTCTCCCCTGCCAGTGCCCAGGAGTCCCTCAGCCACCTCCTTTCCTTCTAGGAATTCCCTCCCTTCCACCTCAGACATAGTTTAGCCAGCACCAGCTGACCAGGGAAACTGGATCATGAGCATCCCTTCCAATGGGACTCCCAGTCCCTCTTCCCAGTAGCAATCAACCTGCGTAGACTAGAGAGGTAGGGGAGTGAGTCTCCACTTCTCTAGGGCTGGTGTCAGTCAGTGAACTACACAAGAGTGCTGCTGAACTTGACACAATGACCAAGTCTGTACAATGCTTTCCGACGTGCCCTTCCATTCTTCTGTGTCCCGTCCCCCCTCCCCATGTTGATTATCTCCTAGGACTGGGTGCCCAGGGACTCTGCCTCCCTCTTACTGTTCACTGCCACCCTACCCAATCCTGGTGGTGATGCCCCTTCTAGATCTTTCTTCCTTCAAAAGCAATGAGTTCTGAAATCACTCTTTTCCCCTTTGCCCCCTCAAAATCCCTTCCTTGTGTTAATCTGAGCTAGAGAGAAATCTCAATGATTCAGGGCATCCATCTCTCCTGTGAATAACTGATACACAAGTTGTCCCCAGGGATACGTGTTTGATTAGCCTGTTCAACAAAACGAATGTCTAGTTAGCAGGATGTGTGGTAGAGATTTGGCTGGGAGCCTAGAAGAAGCACATTAATTTGATATTTTAGAGGCACGTTGTTTTAAAAGAGTAGACCCAAATACGAACATTTATGTGTTCAGGATACCAAAATACCTAAGACCCATCTAGTTCAAAGGCACAGGGGTGCTTGAGGAGGAGAAGGAAATGGTGATAATTCATAATTATTGCTTGCTCTTGATTTCCCAAATGATTATTTAATTAGTTAAACATATAATTATATAAATCATATAATCAGTTAAACATTAAGAAACTCTAATTGTAAAATACACATAACATAAAATTTACCATCTCCACTATTTTTTAAGTGTACAGTTCAGTAATGTGACATACATTCTTGTGTAACCCATCTCCAGAACTTTTTCATGTTGCAAAACTGAAACTCTGTGGCCCATGAGACAACTACTCCCCATATCCTTCTCCCTCCAGCCCCTGGCAATGACCCGTCTACTTTCTGTCTCCATGAATCTGACTACTCTAGGTACCTCAGAGAAGTGGAATCGTACAGTGTTTGTCTTTGTGTGACTGGCTTACTTCATTTAGTGTAATGTCCTTAAGGTTCAACCATGTAGCATGTAACAGGATTTCTTTCATTTTTAAGACTGAATAATATTCCTATAATTAGTAAATTTTAATGTGTCATTGATATTGAAAAGTTGTTGCTCAATTAATAGACCCGCAATGAATTAATTGTGGGAGGAAGTAGGAAGGGTTCCATTTAGGATGAGATAGACCTCCCCCATCTACGTGGGACCCGAGGTCTGAGTAGAAGAAAGCTCCCACCAGCTAAATAGCCTCTACCATATTTCTCCCTTGTAGCTCATGGGTGGAGAGGAGAATTGCTGTCATTGAACCTCCAGTGACAATATCTGGTCATGACCTCTCAAATGTTGCACAATTCATGAACATGTGGGCCATGGAAATCCAGATAGGGCTGGGTATTTTCCTACCTGTGATAAAGACAAGCCAGGTATTCTTGTGGGTTCTTTGGTCCCAGTGTCCCTCTCTAGTTCCTTAAAAGGGAGAGTCAAAATTGATCATGGATTCCGATGTGTACTACCCATTGAATGTCAGAGCTTGGAAGAGACCTTGTGATTACTTAATCACCTCCTTCTAGAAGTGGAGAAAGTGATGCCCCAAAAAAGTGCTTCATCCCTGGAACTCAGGTAATGGTCCCAAGATTAGGACTGAGGCCTCTCACTGCCCAGTCCCATTGCAGTCCTATAGCAGTAACACCTTGTTACAGTAGACTCTCCATTAACTGGAACTCAGCCGATTACTTGAGAGTGCTGGTTGCTTGAGTGCTGGTTGCTGGAGTTCCGATGAACTGGAAGTGGATTTACACTTATCCAGCAGCTACCAATCCCCATGTGTGCCGGGGGGTCTACCGTATTTATGTAGCATCATATAACTCTAGAATGTATGTTTATGTTCTGTTATAGATCTTGTATTTCAGAATACATAGATTATTTTAAAACTTGCCCTAACCCTTTCTGATATAGGCACTATTCCTTTCATGTAAATAAGGAGACTGAGTCTTAGTGATATTTACTGACTGATCCCAAGATCTTGCTATTTAGTATGTATGTGAACTAGTTTCTTGATTCAGTCCCATATTTCTTGCAATGCAGCATTCTGTGGCTCAGTTCCTGTCAGAGATAGTGAACTCAAAGGTACAATTTAGTTTTGTGGCCAAAGTATTTCATATCCCATTAAACTTCATGTGTTCTATGGGATAGGCCCTGTGCTAAATTCTCCATATGTACTATCTTATTAATACTAAGCCAACTCTATTAAGTAGGTACTACTGTTATCCGTATTTTGCAAAAGAAATACCTGAAGGTAAAAGAAACTTGCAAAGCAATTTGCTGATTAAAAGCCAAAGGCAGGATTTGAGCCAAGGTATATGTGACTGAAGAGCTTTGTAATCACTGTGTTGCACTGAATTGCTTCCTGTATCATTTGTTGCTCATTTTATGTCCAAAGAATCAACTGTTGCAAAAAGGTAGTGTGGCTGCTCTTTATGTTTTCTGTTTTGCAAAGGACCCTTTGAAGCCATTTATAATGGGACTGTTGATGTTGACTTTGTGAATATGCCCGAAACTGTGGAGAGTCTGTCCATCATTTTCTTAGACACCAGAGAAGTCTTCAGATATCGATGGGAGAGAGGCCAACACTGAGAGTTTGAATGACATGCTTTTCTAAGATTAGAGCAATGTGATGACAGTGTGATTTTTCCATTTGATGTACATCACGAATGACGAGGAAATAATGAGGGAGCCGTCAATAAAAGCATTTGCAGGTGGGCTGATGGACCCTGAGTTTGATTGGCTGGGAGCACAGGCCTTGCAGGGGCCGCCCTGGTCGTGAAGGTGGTGTGGGCTTGTTTTTGAGACACGTACAGACAACTTGCCGGGGCTCTGATTCTGAGGCAGCACTCCGGCAGGAAGAACTCCAGACTAGGGGTGGGGAAGCCTGGCTTGTCCTCCTGGGCCTGTTGTGTTGCTGGCTACGTCACCCCACCTGGGGCCGTCATCACACTGGGCCTTGGTCAGTAAGGCTGTTTCCCATTTCCACTAAAGGCTCAGAAAAATCGATGCCGTCCTTGGATGTTTTGTTCTTTTTTAATTGACACAAAATTTACATAACATAAAATTCTCATTTTAACCATTTTAGCCTACAATTCAGTGACGTTAGTAGATTTACAATGTGGTGCAGCCATCACTACTGTCTATTTCCAGGACACTTTTATCACTCCAAAGAGAAACCCCAGCTCCATTACGCAGTCATTCCCTATTATCCCCCACCCCAGCCTGTGGCAGCCATGAATCTGCTTTCCGTCTCCATGGATTCGCCTGTTCTGGACTTTTTGTGTAAATGGAATCATACAATATGTGGCCTTTTGTGCCTGGCTTCTGCCATTCATTGTGATGTTTTCAAGGTTCGTCCATATTGTAGCATGTGTCAGACCTCCATTCTTTTTTCATCACTGAGCAGTACACCATGTGTACAACACATTTATTTATCCATTCACCAGCTGATGGACATATGGGTTGGTTCCACTTTTTGGCTATTATGGATAATACTGCTGTTAACATTCTTTCAAAGCTTTTGTATAAACATGTGCTTTCAGTTCTCTTAGGTATATTCCTAGGAGGGGAATTGCTAGATCATATGGTAATTCTATGATCAGCCTTTTGAGGAACTGCCGAACTGTTTTCTCCAATTTTACCACCTTTTTGCATTCCCACCAACAATGTATAAGGTTCCAGTTTCTGCACATCCTCCCCAACACTGGTTATTTTGCCTTTTTAAAAAGCTATAACCATCCTAGTGGGTGTGAAGTGGCATCTCATTGTGGTTTGGATTTGTATTTCCCTAAAGAACTAATGATGTTGATCCTTTTTTCACGTACTTGTTGGCTATTTGTATCTTCTTTGAAAAAAATGTCCACTCAAGTCCCATTGCCAATTTAAAAAAATTGAATTATTTGTCTTTTTCTTGTGGAGTTGTAGGAGTTTTTCTATATTCTGGGTACTAGCCCCTTCTTAGGTGCGTGATTTGCAAATATCTCCTCCTATTCTGGGGGTTCCCTTTTCCCTTTCTTGATAGTGTCCTTTGATACATGAAATTTTTTAATTTTGATGAAGTTCAATTTATATTTTCTTTTGTTGTTCATGTTTTTGACATTATAGTATCCCTGCCTGTTCTCAAAACCACTGGATCAGCTGAAATCTAGCAAAGAAGTTCCTGGGCCTCATTTCCTAGAATGATTGATATTCACGTAACAAAATCCAATTGTTTTCATGCGAGTTTTGAAATTTATAAAGAATGGCATTTGCAATAGGGTAGTATTCTTGAGTGTTTTGTGTAGGTTTGGTCTTTCTATCTCATGATCTTATTCATACAAAGAAAATTCCTGTGTGTGTGTGTGTGTGTGTGTGTGTGCATTCACACATACATGTGGCAGTATACATATATATACCAATATACATATAAACATATAATCATATATATATATATATATATATATATATATAAAATACTTTATATATATATATATATAAAATCATATATATATATATATATATATATATATATATATATATATATATATATAATACTTTAATGATTTGGGAGTGGTGGGATGGTGTTGAGGAGGGAAATGACAAGCTGAATTTAGGAAAAATAAATGATTTTTTTAATTCAATTTTTATTTTGTTCCATTTTTCAGAGGTAACATGACAAATTTCCATGTTTGTTGATAAGCAAATTTTTTTAAAAAGAAAGAAATCATCGATAATCTTATTGTCTAGCAATTACCACTAATAGCATTTTGTTGTATTGTTTTCAAGTCTTTACAGTTCCACCAAAAATGAATGAGAAATCCTGCTTTGCAGCATTCCTGACCTCACTTGGTTCTTACAGATATTTCCCAAATTTGTAGGTGATAAGACATCCAGCTTTTTGCCCATTTTCCCATTAACATATTCATATTTTAAACATTGATTTATAAAAATTATTAAAATGCATCCATTTTAATATCACTTGTTAAAACACTTTTTCCTAGTTTGCATCTAATTTTTTATCACCTTTATTTTTTCACATCCAAATTCAAGTTTTATGTAGTTCAGTCAATTCATCTTTTTTGACATGTTTTTCACCTTCCAAGATTATTATTTACTTATATTTTCTTATAAAACCTTTTTGAGTTTTGTGTTTATTTGTATTTAAACCTGGCAATTAATTTTTATCTATAACTTGAAAAAAGAAAGGTATAATAAATTTTCAAATAATTAGCTAGTTGTCCTAATGGAATTTATTGAATAATTGATGTTTCTTCACTTAGTTCTTATATATTCAACCTTTTATATATGTCTTGGTGTTTTTTTGGCTTTTTGTGTTGTTTCAATAATCTGCCTTCTAATTTCCTAATGGTTCAATACCACTGTAGGTACTTATAATTTTTAATATCTTTACTCTTGTTCATTTTTTCCATCATTCATTTGCATTTTCTCTGAAAGACATTTTCAATTATAGAAACTTGATATGATTTTTATCAGAACTGTATTGATATACAATGCATATGTGGAATTATAAGAAATACTTATTTTTAAGATAGTAAGCTTTTTTTACCTAAGTTTATAGTATGTCTTGCCACTTTTTCAGGTATTTCATTCTATTCCTCTGAAACTTTTTGTTACATTTATTCCCATATGTTTTGTTGCTATTCTGAATGAGAAATTTCCCCATTATATTTTGAAGTTTACTTTCTGGGTGACTGTTGAATTTTACATTAATAATAGATTGCCTTGATGAACTCAGTCTTGGTTCTAAATGGTTTTCAATTGATTCTCTTGGGACAGTTTTATTGTCTAACATTACTTTGATGTCTTTCCCCCCAATGCCTTTATCATTTCTTTTTTGTCTGCTTACATTGACTATCTTGTCTAGAAACTGGTTGGATAATGGTGGTAATATTAGGGTTCCCTGTTTGATTTCTGACTTTAATGCGGTCTCTATGCTTTTATTGTTGTTTGAGATACTCCCAATCTTGTTTAAATAATCATTGAATTCCTACTTGTGCATACTTTCGATGTCCTTCCGGGGACCACCAGGACCACAACTGCAGCTGTACAAGTTGGGTTTATTTCTTGTTACAAGGATGTGGGGAGAACACACATCCTTGGGACTCACAGGACATCTCTGTGGGGGAGGGTAGTAGAGAGAGATCTGGGCTCTGGTGGGCTGACTTTGGGGAGGGTCCAAGGAAGCGAGGATTCCTTCCGGTCTAGGTACAGTCATTAAGTGAGGACAATTCTGTGTTTGGGTATCTCAAGAAATCTTATCTATAGGGCAGATGAGGCCAAAGCTGCGCTTGGGATCAAAGCAGCAGACACTCATGTTGCATAAAAGAGGGGGACGGCTGGTATTTGGTGATTTGGACAATGTTCATGTTTTGTTAGACATGATTACGGAGGGGTTTTCGTTTTGGTCTTGCTCCGTCATGGTCACTGCGTGGGCCTGTCTGAGGTGGATGCTCTGTGAAACTGACTTTCAGCAGAGCACCCAGGCCCGGCTGTGAGTGGCAGCTCAGCTCTTGGCAGCTATTTGCTATTTCTCCCTAGGCTGTTAAATTAGGGTTTGGTGCTGTAAGATTATATTCTGTAGTGTTTTATTTTATTTTATTTATTTATTTATTTATTTATTTATTTTTTGCTTTTTGGTATGTGGGCAGCTCCCTGACTGGGAATCGAACCCAGGCCGCAGCGCTGACAGCGCCAGTGCCGAAGCCTTAAGCCACTACACCATCAGGGAACTCCTTCTGTAGTGTTTTATATCTGTTTTTGTTTTAGCGATCTCTTCCTATCCTCCACTGAAGATTCCAGATAGTTTCCTGAACTCCCCCTACTCCCAGGATGGTACCTCCTGTTCCTGGCTCTGGAATAGTTTTCCACAGTTTGCTGTTTTTTCCTTTGCCTTTACCGACTCTGGTGAGATTGCTTCAGAATCCGCATCTTGAGCAGGGCAGTGTGTAAGGGTCTTTGGCTCTGCCCATTCCCTGACCACGTGTACAGATTCTTTATTAGGCTCACAGTTTGGAGGATTGATTCAGGCAGCAGCTCCTTGTCCAATTCCCATTTTCTGGGGCAGAGAGGGCAGACTTCCGCTTGCACACTCCAGTTAAATTTAAAAAATAATCTTGGGGAATAACGTAAGGGTTGCTAAATTTTTCTGTTGCCAAAATAGGAATCCTTAAAAAAAAATCTGTGTAATACATTAGCACCAAAAGTATTAAAAAGAAAATAACTCTACAATTTAAAAAATATGCATAAACTGAACTTTATGAAAAATTAAATGTATTGTCATATTTTTCTCATTTTGACCTAGATTTCATAGAAAGAGTCAGTGCCGTTTCGGTGTGGGATTTCACAGGACAAATCAGTGCCATTTTGGTGTGGGATTTCAGTGTCTGCTTGATAGCATGCCCGCAGGAAAAGTCTGAAAGTGACAAGCTTGAATGGCCAATGCCTGTGACTATTGGGACTCAGGTGGACAGTGGACCGGGGCTGTCTGGAGACGCGTTCTCTGGGCCAGGCGTCAGTAGGATGGAGAGTGATTTAGATCGAGTCACAGTGAAATGCAGTCTGATGGTGGTCAGGTAGACAGCATTGGTGACCACAAGCAAACGAGTCAGTGGGATTCCTTGTCTGGGACACGTCTGGTGAGGGGTTGGTATCTCGGGAAAGGGAAGGTTAAGAAAGATCATGTTCAGGGTCA
>PVJL010000254.1:280053-494237 GCA_004026885.1 Lyroderma lyra | reverse complement strand
ACTCCTGCTCATCACACAGAACGGACTCCTGCTCATCACACAGAACGGACTCCTGCTCATCATCACACAGAACGGACTCCTGCTCATCACACAGAACGGACTCCTGCTCATCATCACACAGAACGGACTCCTGCTCATCATCACACAGAACGGACTCCTGCTCATCATCACACAGAACGGACTCCTGCTCCTTCTCGGTGGCTAGTATCACACCACGTGACGCTTTAATTCCCACTGAAGGGGCTTCTCCGGCTACAGCAGCCAAAGCACATTGTCTGGACACGTTTACCAAACGGGAGGAATGGCGTCAGCAGAGAGCTGTAACTTTATTCCGCCATCTTTACCTGGATCACTAAATGGCTAATTTTCTGATAAGATTTTATATAAAACTTTTTTTTTTTTTTTTTTTTTTTTTTGCTTTTTGGTATGTGGGTAGCTCCCTGACTGGGAATCGAACCCAGGCCGCAGCACTGACAGTGCCAGCGCCGAAGCCTTAAGCCACTATACCACCAGGGAACTCCCTATATAAAACTTCTTAAAAATTTCCTAGATGACAAAAATTGGGTTACTTTTTCTAGCTGAGATTATATTATTTGAAACTAGAGAATCAAGAGCAGGTTCTTTACAGCTTAAATGTTTAGTTCTTTAAAAACTTTTAGAAGTCCTCAGTGCTAATTTAGTGAAAATTGAAGTAATTATGCCATTATTCATAGTCGAAGCTATTGTTCTTTTTTTAAAATTCATTTTTATTGTTAGACTTATTGGGGTGACATCTGTTAGCAAGGATTACATAGGTTTCAGGCATACAACTCTACAGTGCATTGCAGTGGCATTGTGGTAGCTACTGAGTGTGACATAGTAGTAGCAGTAGCTACAGACTCGGCCATTGTAGGCAAGGTGGCTACAGCTGGGGCACGAGCCAGTGGGGGAGGGTAGCTGTAGGTGAATTGGTAATAGCTAAAGGTTAACTTGCCATAGAAGAGGTCGTGATGATCGCTGGCACTTCTATTAGCCGACGTGCTAATGGTGGCATTTGTCCTTGTAGGTTCGCAACGAGTATCTGCAGATTACAGATGGTTAAAGGAGACGGGTGACCTTTGTTACCGGAGGCTAAAGGGAGGTTACAGTAGTTGCAGGTTGAATGGACGTGGTAGTGGTCGTGGCTTCAGTGGAAGGAAATGTGGTTGTGCGAAGAGGTGCTGGAAGCAGTCGTCATTTTGGTTGTCAGCTAAAGTACAGTTGAATTAAATGGTTTTCTTGTTGAAGTTGTAGGTTCCGTTGAAGTGGGGGCAGCTCTGGTTTTACTTGAAGTCGGGGGGGTGGCTGCTGTGGTTTTACGTGCAGTTGAAGGTACGGGGGCTGTAGGTGCAGTTGTGATGGTTGTGAATGTTGTGGCTGGAGGTTCAGTGGACGCTGCCGGGGCTATTGTGGGAGGTTTAGTTGATGTCGAGGTCACTGTAGGTTGTGAAGTAGTAGGGGTTCTTCCACAGACTTTAACTACAGGCTCCCTGTTATTTGTGGGGAGCTTGATGACAATGGGAGAGTTGTCATTTCCTCTATTATTCACCAAGCATATTATGAGTACTCCGATTGCTGTCGTTATCGCACAGGCTGAGAGACAAGCCAGGAAGCTTTTCCACAGGGACCAGGTACTGCACTGACTTCCTTTCACCTAAGAGTGTCAACGAAAATATCAGTCATGAAAAACAAAAACGGGTGTAATTCATCATCTCTTTTGTGTTATTCATAACTTCATGCATTTAGCATCATCTGAATATCTACATGTCTCTGAAGATACTTAGGCTTAAAGTCCACGTTTTGATCCAGGTGGAAGGAATTGCATGCTTTCTTTAACTTTAGACAAAATAAAAAATCTGCCAATATCTCATCTTCTGTGTTCTATTTTGGATGGGTAGGAGTTTCTTCATCTCTTCATGTGAGCGGAAGAGCACTTTAATGGTCAATTCTTTGCCATATACCACCGGATGTTGTCATTACCCCGAGTGATTCACTTCCAAAATCTCTTCCCCAAGAATCCTGTGCTCTAACACCATCTCCCCTCCTTCCTTCTTGTTTATTCAATTATTCCCACAACCAACTTTCTTTAGTTTCATTAAAATCTTCAGCACAGGAGCCCCTGTTTCACTCACATCCCTCCTTACCCACCTTTCGTTCTATGGTCCATTCTTTCAATACCACTTATTAGTTCCCTAAAATCTCTTGTAGTTTCCTCTTCTCATTTCCCCCAACTGGCAAACCTATGATGGTCGGCTCTCCCTGGACTTGCCCTGGAGCAGCCACACTGTTGGGGAATGCTGAGCACCCAGGCTGATCAGAGTCAGTACCCATGCAGTATCACGGTCCTCGAATGGATTTTCTGCACTGCTCTCCCATTCCATTGTATTTCCCTGATTATATCTATCAGTCTTCTCCTTTCTCCTTAAACGTGTCACCTCCACCCACCAACCCTCACACACAAATTGTCCATCCTCATTCCCATCAATGACTTCACTTCCTTCCAATTTCATTAGGAACATGAAACCACGAAATGGAAACTCCTTCAAACCCTCACTAGGTACCAACCCCGCAAACCTAGACGAGCCTGGACACCACTTCTCTCCTTCCCCTGACACAAGAAGAGTTGGTCCTCCTTCTCTGACCTGCCCAACTGTCCTTTGGATCCCATCCCCCCCAGCCTCTGAGCAGCCCCTTTCTTTTGCTTATCCTTTCTCCTAGACTGAATACTTCCCCTCTTTCCTCTTAAATGGCTTCTTTTTAACATTCAAACACACTCAAATCTCTTCCCATCTTACACAAAAGAGTCTCCCTTCATTCCACTTTCCCCTCTAGCTACTTATCTTTCTCCAGAAAATGGAATTTTCTAAATGCAATGTCGACATGTACACGCTGCAATCCAACACGATCTGGCTGCTGCTCCTCTCGTGCCATGGATCACCTTTAATAAAGTCACCAGGAACGCTCACTCATTAAAATCTAGGGACATAGCTTAGTCCTTGTCTTACTTAAGCTGTGGCACCTGCCACTGGAGACTATTCCACCTTCTCTCTTTTGAACAATCTCTTCCCTTTGCTTCTGTGAGATTCTGTTCTCATCCATTTCCTCTTAACCCCTCAGAACCTCCTCGGCCTTTCTAAACGCTCGCGATCCACGTGTAGGATGCTCCGTGGACATCCTCAGGCCCTTGTCTCTTTCCACTGTGGGTCCAGAGTCAGCAAGCTTTTCCTACGAAGGGCCAAATAGTAAGTATTTTCAGCTTCGTGAGCCATACAGTGTCTGTCACAGCGACTCCAGTTGGCCATTTTTGTGTGAAAGCAGCCACAGACAGTACATAAACAAGTGGGCATGACTGTATTCCAAGAAAACTTTATTTACAAAATAGGTGGTGGGCAAGATTCGGTTACCACGCTTTCTCCCTAGTCTTTCTCTTGTAACTATGATGTTAACAACCATCCATGTCAGAATGACTTTCAAGTTTATCTCCGGTCCAGGTCTCCCCTCTCAACCTAAAATGCCTCCGACTCCCTGTATCCAAACCCAAAGTCAGGGGCTTCCCAGTGAACCCCACCAGCTTGCACCTTTTATCAGGGAGCATCACCAAGTATTCCATCCAGTTTCAAAAGCTGCAACAAAGGAATCATCCTTTGTTAGCCCTAGGGGGGAAAATACCTGCTCTACCTTGACCAAAGGCAGTGTGAAGGAGTCTGTAGAAAAGAAATTGACAAAAGGGGTTTATGCATACCTGGGGGAGTCTCTAATACTGCCTTTAAAAGAAATTCTAAAATAGCAGCTTCGTGAAATAAAGTGCACATAACCAGACAATAGGACACCAAAGCTGTCCTGTTTTGGTCGCTTCGGGCACCATTGTGTGAGTTTTGGCAAATCTCTTAGATTTCCTAGGCCATATTCTCCCTGATGATCAGTTATCTCATCACTGGTTGCACATTAGAGTCACATGAACCATTTAGAAAATATTGCTGCATGGAGCTCACCCCAGAGTCTCTGCTTTGACTGGTCTGGGGTGAGGTTCAGACGTGGGCACTTCATAAACCATCCCTAAGTGATTCTAATATTCAGCTGGGGATAAGAACTGCCATGTCCATCAACTCTGTGATTGAAATAAATCGCTTTATCTCTGCCAACAAAAAGAAACATTCTCTAACTCCACCCAGTGGAGCTCATTTATTCTTTCACATTGCCCCAGCAACAGTATGAACAGTTTATATTTTTAAATCCAGAGTCAAGAAACATTGTAAGACTCTTTCTACTTAACCTCTAACACAAGATTAAGCAACGGAGGATAAGAATTTGAGAGTCAGGGGAACCCAACCAAACTTATAAGCAGAATAAGTAATTTATAGTCAAGGTCAAGTTTCTATTCTAGGGCTAAAGATGTAGAGATACAGTCCTGAGGTAAAGTTAATTCAGCCAACAGTTAAGGTCAGGAACCAAGGAGAGCTGGGTCTAGCCTGCAAAGCTAATGGAGAAAATCTGGAAGACAGAACAAGGTTTCTATGTCAAGGGCATATGAACAAGAGGTCAGAACCAAGAGAGCTAAAGAAAATGCCACATACAGGTTCAGAGAGTGGAACAGTGTAAGAAAAGAAAATAAACTGATCATCAATTGAGTGGACCCCTTGAAGCTTTGAAGATGACCCAGCCTTCCCTTGGAGTGTAACTGGTGAATTAAACCCTACATTGCCAACATGCTTTGTCCCCTGCTGGGCCCGAACCTTGCATTTGTACGTTACATTTCTTCCTTTTATTTTCTTACACATTCTCTATCTAAGAGAATATCTGTGCTCCCAACTAGAACATTAGCCCTTTGAAAACAGAGACTATCGAAGTCTCCTTCTTGTGAACTGCCTCACAGTGACTTACAATTACACTGAGAATTTAGCAAATACTTAACATGAATGTAGGTGAATTAAATGATGAAATACCTTTCCTAGGAAAGATTAGAACAAATACATCCCCAGATAGAGCACATCCCAATTTGGGTCAAAGATGCTGTACCAACATTACCTGTGTCTGAGACAACTCTGAGCGTGGGTATCCTGAGTGTGCAAAGACTCCTGAGCTCACACAGCCCCCAGTGAAGTTGGAAGAGACATCACTGGTTATGTCATTTGAAGGCGGATGGCAGCATGCAGAGCTGAGAGCCTCCTCGTCTTCGGAACATGGCATTGGCTATAATGATAAAGCATGAGTGAATAGGAAGCCATATGGTTCAATTTCTAAAATTAAACTCTGTCCAAAACAAACAAGAGTGTGACTTTTTAAAGGAATAAAGAAATCAAAGCTTTTAAAAGGAATAAATATTTTCTTATTCTCTGAAGACAAAAGAATCCAGGGAGACTATTATATATTACATTTTAACTGATTTTTGTAAGTTACTGATGTTCCAGATCAGGACTGTATATCGTCTCATTTTCTCTGTCATATTCAATGCATGTATTAAATGCTCTCATGTTCCAAGCTGCTGTAGGGGGAACATAAATTAGAAAGCTTCTATTCACATAAGGAATTGAATGTTGGAGCTGAAAATGTCCTTGCAGCTTCTCGGGTCAAACTGGTTCAGATCATGTTGGAAATAAGGACATTGAAGCAAAAAGAGCTGAAGTTATTGTCATTATTATCTTTCCAAAAAGACATAATAGTGAGAACTGGAGTCCAGACCTTCCAGTTAGACTCTTTTTGACTTAAGGCCAGAGTACTTTTCATTCTGCTATACTACGTATACAATACATTGTTGCACTAAACTCTGGTTACATATTAATATAGTATTAATATAGTATACTATAGTACACCGTACTAATGAAAAATTCTCATACGAGGAGACTGTGCATGAGCCATACCATGCTCTATGCGACACAAAAGACAAATCGTTCGTCCAGTCTCTGATGTATTGCTGCTTGGGTTCCTCTTGGACTATGTAAATACACTTCTCATCAACAATAGCAAAGGTCTCTGCTCTTAGAGTTTATATGCTAATATAACAGGGAGGCAAATAGATTTGTGCATAATAACAATTGCACAATGTTGTTGAGAAAAAATGTGATAAGGATTGAACACAGGTGAGTTTTGTGGGAAAGTTTTGGGCGAAGAAGTGTGTTACAACAGGGAAATAAAACAAGATAAAGTGAAAATGAGAGGGGAATGGGTTTAGGAATTTATGGATCTTGGTTAAAAGTTTTGTTACATCTCAAAAATAATGTAGAATTGTCTGGGGCTCTTCAGCTCATGGGATAATGAGGCTTACTGTCCAGCTCTGAGTTAAGGGCATCTTTCCCAGCTCATCTTCAAAAGGAAGACACTAAAACTACCCGCTCATAGATTTGCTGCGAGGATTTATGAGTAAATAACTGCAAAAGGGTTAGATGTGCAGCACAGAGTGTGCATTCAATAAGAGTTAGCTATTGTTATTGTTAGTATTAGTATTCCTGATTTTATTCCTGGTGCTACAATTACTAGCTATCGTCGATCATGTTGATTTAATAACCCATTACTAAATAACTATAAAAATTGCTGGTCTATCAACCAGTGAGTTTCACAAAAGTATCAAACTAGAATTGCATGTGATCATTGGCCCATTAGGAATTCTCATTAACAATACAAAAATAAATATTATTATTAAATATAGATAAGATGGCATACTCTTGCCAGATAAGAGTTTGTAAAATTAGATTTTTCTACAGGTGTTAGTTTAAAGAAATTTTAAAAAACACTCTGTTTTATTGAATTAGATTAAAGAAATCCCATGTTATTCATTAGGTAAATTTGAACAAACTCGGACCTACCTTTAGTAACAACTGTGCTTGCTTTCCTAAGAGCTGATTCTATTGCTTTGGTTATGACCAGTTTGCCTGCGACTGATGATATTTTAATGCATTTTATAAACAGTGTAAAACTCACTCACCAGGTGAGTCTTCTAGAGTTTGCTGGCCCTGGTGGAATCCCAACCCTTTCAAAGAAATCAGATGCTGGGCAGTGTCTACACTCAGGGTGGAGAACCTATGATCTAGGCTCAGCTTCTGAGTAAAATTCTGCCCAAGTAATAATATTTACTGTCTTAGGTTGTCCTGACTCTTACTACAGATAGAATCTTTACCCAGAATCAGAGTAATTGGAGAGTTGTAAATAATGTTTAATCTGATATTCCGCCTTAGCTAATAATGGCCAAGGGCAACTGAAGAGCATTAACTGTAGTTACCAAAGAAACTTCTATAGGTGGAAAGAGAAGTCACATTAGGTGGTGAACTGATTATACATCAAGTTGACAATGCACTGTAGAATTGTATGCCTGAAACCTATGTAATCCTTGCTAACAGATGTCACCCCAATAAAAAATAAAAAATAAAAAAATAGTAACAGGGTATCTTGAAAATATAGCAATCCATTTTGACAATTAAATAGACATATTTCTAGAAAAATTTTTAAAAAAAGAAACTCCTATAGGTTTTTCCCCTAATTTTATAAGGATTAATTTAAAACCTCATATATCCCAACAACAACAACAACAAAAAACACCAAATTTTTTTTGTTTATAATCTTCAGATAATTCTTAAATTTTATGGTTAAATTTGGTCTTAAGATAAAAATATTTTAAATGTCCATAATAAAGTAAAACAGTTACCCAGGCGCATGTTGTACATACAACCTAAGATAATATCTGTAAATACCTTCAAGTTTATTGTTATCTAGAGAAACTGTAAAAGATGATGAATACTTGGGTAGCATAATTCTTTTTCCCCCCATATGCATGTTCTGGCATCCTAAAGATCCAATTTTAGTGTCTCAAACTTAGAAGTGACGAAGAGAACATCTTGAGGACGGTCCTTTGTTCAATACTCAAAAGGCAAACACTCCCTCTTTTGGTGAGCCAGGAATCATCTATGGGGTCCTTTTATTCAACCAGCACTTACTAAGCAATAAGGCCTTCTCCTTTGGCTTATCTTGCAGGCAATTAATATCATAGGCCGATCGCCACAGCTCTGAATTGCAAAGGCAAAATATTTCATTTAGTCTTCAGGTGGTGAATTTTAATGTACTGTTTTAATTTTTAGCATCCTTGCATCCTTTGTTCTGATATTGAAGATTATTTGTTCAGACATAACCCGATACATAAAATGCACTTATAACTATATAGTGATGGCCTGATTCTTTTGGTGGAAAACATTTTAAACAAAAGACCATACTTTTGACAAAGTAGAAAGGATTTCTTTCTTAGGCCTACAGACAATATCCAGGATTCATATCAGAATTCCAGTACATTTAGAAATCTTGAGTTCTGACTTGTTTAGAAATTATATGTAAAGTATAAGAAATAAAAAATATAACTTGAAAACTAAACCAAGGTTAGTGAATGAAGACGGTAAATACAGAAAGTTAATCAATTTATTTGTATATCACATGGTCATAGAAATATTTCTAATGCTTTATATCAGTATAAAATAACATCTCAAGTATAATAAATAGAAAATAGCATGAAAAGTTGTAGTAAAAAAAATAATACATGGCTATTCTTCCTTTTAGAGAAGAATTAAACTAGAGCAACAATACTCACTGACTGAGTTTCAGAGCTTTCAACATTGACCACATATTTTCCATGCTTCATCTCCGTTTTTTGAGCTTGCAACATTACAAACTTAACTCCAGGAAGATTTTTCAACTTTTGCATTGCACTTTATATCTGCAACCCTGAAGAATAATTTCAATGACTGGTAGAAAATTAACTCTGATGCATCAGTGCAGATGTGGATTAAACAAAATAATAAGTAATTATTCACTAAAATGGGATCCACCTTAGAGAAGGAAATGAGGTATTAATTACAGAAAGACACAAGAAAATCCATAATGCCTCTGAATGGTATCCTGACAATTCTCCTAATAGAATGGAACTCTGAACATCTTACATAATTGTTTTCATCCTTTCGGCAAAGCTGGGGTGGTTCTGCCACCTGGAATTAGACCTCACAAGGACAGAGACTGCTGGAAATCAGGCTCTGAATGACAGCAAGGACCTGACAACACCCAAGGTGGAGATAGGCTTCATCACCCATGCTGACTCTGCATCTTCTGTCCAAGCATCAGACAAACAGTCAGCCCCGTGTGTCTAAGAGGGTCACAGAGCAGGCGTCCACATCAGCCAAGCAGACCCTGTATCTCTCTTTGAGGAAAGCAGGGCCCTAGATGGGGCAGCTGAGGTTCACTGAAGGGACTACAGTCCTCAGGGATGGGCTCCATATCTCATTAAGCAATTGCAGCAAATAGACTGGTTGTTAGAATGGGAACTTGGGATGGAAATTTAAGAACACCATCAGAAGACCCCAGTGCTCAGCAGTGTGACATCATAGTCCTGTTCGGGGTACAATGGACAGTGCAGGATCCAGCAGTCCCAGAGACCAAAGGGTTTTGCTAACTTTATCAACTTCTCTTGGGGTGGAGGGTGGGGTAAAAGATGAGACCTACGGGCTGAAGCAGCTCATAGAATTTCCATCAGAGTCAGGTTTGTTTCTGGGACAATGATGGCCACTGCAGCAGGACATAAAGGGGTGGCAGTGAATTTACCTTTGAGGAGCTGGCGGGGGTGGAGAGAAGGCAGCCAGGCTGGGTAGCGAGGTGAAGCTGAGAATAAATCCTCGGCAGGTAATATCTGAAATACCAGGGAAAGTCAAGGCAGCGATCTTTGAGGGATTAAACTGATCATGGTTTGCAAGAGGCAAGTTCTGATTCAGATCTTAAAGGTCCTCACACACCTGGATCATAGAGAGAAGGAAGGAGAAATTGCAGAAGAAGGCAGCTTGAACACACACAGGGAGCAGCAGAAAGAGGTAAGGCATTGGGGTGAATGCGGAAGAATGATCTGAGTATCTATGAGGCTCCGATGGAGAGCGAGTGAGAGATCAAATAGACAGAGGGGAAAGAGAAATGTCAGGATGTGAACCTTAAAATGTGAATTGAGAGTGAACAAAACAATAGTACTTTGTGTAAGAAAATAAATGAAAATTATAGTTGGAATATCTAGTTTTGTAGTCATTAGCATCAGTAATAAAAAGGGGAGATGGCGACCACCCCTGAATTAATCCCAGTTACGATGCTGTAATTCGTGTTGTTGGCTGCCTTGTACGCCCCCTACTCTGTGCTGGACGCTGAAATGTGAGTGATCCCATCATCTCCCGCAAGATGACCGCACACAACTGGTCTCCTGACTTGCACGTGTGTCCCCCTCCACCTCGTTCTTCACTAGGTGGCCAGAATGCTCTTGGCAACATGTCCATCTGCTTCTGTCCCCACGCTGCTCAAAGCCGTGTGGCTGCGCACTCCTGTTAGGGCAAGGCCCCAAATGCTTTCTATGGTGTTCACCTCGGGACCCTCACGCTGCACCATTTCACACATCACGTCCTGTGCCCCAGCCACATTGCTTACAAAAGTGTTTGTAGAAATATTTCAAATACACCAAAGGTCTGAAGAATAATCTGATAAGTAGCGAAATTCCCATTCTCACCCAGCTTAAGCGATTCAGGGTTGCTTGTACCCATAACGCTTCCAAACCAAATGTTTGGGTATTTTCCGTACCCACCAGTTCTCCAGCTTTTCAGGTACCAGTGGGGTGTTCTGCAATTCAATTCAATTCGACTCTTATCTACCCAGAGTTAGCATTAGATCCCTCAAGTTAAAGGGCTCCGTTCCGACTTCAGGCACCCATCTCAAGTGCGTACCACCTGTGTTTCTGACCAAATGGCTAGAAATCAGACGTTCCCCTCCTCGGGTTTGATAATTTGCTAGAATGGCCACACTCAGGAATACACTTAACTTACATTTGCCAGTTTATTGTAAAGGATATCTAAAGGACACGATGAACAACCAGGTGAAGAGGTATATAAGCAGATTTTGTCTCCATGGAGCTGGGGTGTGTCACTCTGCCAGTGTGTAGGACAGGTTCATCAACTCAGAAGCTCTCTAAACCCCATTGTTGAGAGAGTTTTATGGAGGTTTCATCACAGAGGCATGGTCAGTTATAAATCTCTAGCCCCCCTCACCACCCCTGAGTTTGAGGAGTGGGGCTAAAAGTTCCAGGTGTCTAATCAAGGTTGGGTTTTTCTGATGACCAGCTTCCATCCTGAAGTTACATAGGAACCTGCCAAGAGTCTCCTTATTAAAGCAAGACAGGCTTGTCACCTCTATCACTCAGAAAACTATTAATACTAAGGACTCAGGAGCTGTATGTCAGGAACTGGAGACAAAGACCAAATATCATTCTAAGATGTCACAGAGATAAGTTTTTTATATATAATTACAGCCACCTCTGTCCTTATTCCTCATCATATTTCCCTCCTTCCTTTCCTACCAAAGGTAATCACTCTCCTTAATTTGATGTTTATATTTCCCATGTATTTTTTTTGTTTTAATACATTCCAAAATTTAAAATTTATAGGAAAACTATTATACTGTATTTTTTCCACAACATAGGTTTCTGGGGGCCCAGGTTACATTTATAAAATTCAACTACACTGACAGCTGTAACTCTTGTATTTATTTTCACTGTTTTATAGTGTTTCATTGATTGAATACCTCACAGTTATTAATCTATTTTCCTGTTGGCAGAAATTGAGTTTGGTTTCATTTTTACTATTATAAACAATGATGTTATGAACATCCTAGTGTATGCCTTCTTGAGAACATTTATTAAAATGTTTCTAGATGTATAATTAAGAATGAAATTCCTACATTATCAAGTGTGTGGTTTTTCAGCTTTACTATATATGCCCAAAATTGTTTCCAAGGTTGTATGATTATTCACTCCCATAATAGTATTCTCATTTTTCATCAGGACCAACATTTAGCATTATCAGATTTTTTATTTTTCTAACATACGTGGTACAAAAAACATTCTGCTGGTTCCACCTTTTTTACACCTTGCTTACATGTAGTTAAGTTTATAGGCGTCTTTGTTTTCTGCATTTAAACAATAGATGTTTCTTGTGAAAATTTTTGTTTTGTTTACTCTATTTATTGCTTTGTGTGGATTTCAGAAATAAATGTGGAGAGATTCAGAACTAAAGGGCTGTTTTCATGCTATAGGAATTAGAAAGCTTCTTTTTGTCATACATTTTTTGAATAGTGACCACATTATATACATATGAACAGATAGTATCTTCTTTTTTATTTAACATTTTAGAATATGCATTTACCTCAGTAATTTTAAAACCTTTTCAAAAACAATAACTTAATGTCAATGTCAGGTGTTACATCACGTAAAGTGTGAATTAGTTCAGCCAACCTGTCAGGTTGCCGTGTCTTCAATTATGAGTAATCCTGGAAGGTATTATTATCTATATTTCAAGCTATTTTCCAGTGACCTACTCACAGAAAGTGGGATTAACAGCTAAATAATATTGACAGGACAGGAAATGCGTGTGAAAATGCATTCTGAGGGCGATGGTCCAGAGACAAAGGGTAATAACCCTGGACTGGGCCAAATGTAATGGTATGGGTACACCCACTCAAGGTTCTGGATTCAACATGTAAGCCTGAGAGGCTCGGAGCAACACTAATAGTTTGCTTATTTGGTAAAACCAGGACAGTGGTGGATTATGTTTAATGGAGATGAATGACACATTTCTTCGATATAATATAAAAAATAAATGAAAAATCCAAAGGTTTAGGGATAGGTATGTTACATTGGATTTGTTACATGTGTTTCTCAACCATCCTACGGTAGGAAAAGCCCTTCATCATGCAGTCAAAAATATGATCAGTGAGAGCAGATCTGTGGATACTGTGTTCTGTAGGCTGGGAACATGCATAAAAGATAACATTTCGAAGTGAAAGGTAAGTAGCATTATCTTTTATGTCCACTATGTCAGTGGTGTATTGATTGGTGAGACTTTAAAATTTGGAAGGCAACATATACTATTTTTTACTATGTTTGCCTGACTCATTTTTCAATCCATTAGTAATCCATTAGGCTGTCAGGCTGAGTGGGTGTCACGTGTTACACCAAGTCATTGAAGATGAGCGAGTGAAGTCATGAGTGTACACTTTCAAGAGAAGTTATGGCAGCTGTCCCAGATGGAGAATAGTTATTTGCATAATAGTACATGCTGTTGTCCAAAAGCCTAGGTTCTCTGATTGGGGCTTATCAGAAGTTAGATTCCACGTCTCAGTTTTCCACACTCTCTTGCACTGCTATAAATCTGCTAGGTCCTAAGGCTCAAATGGTGTTGTCTCCTTTCACTGAAGCCTGGGACAGCTGAAGGTGTGTGCTGCTGCCCATGCCCAATGTCATGACTTGGTGGATCAGTTCATAACAGAGAGCTAAGGTCAAACCATTATTTGGTGTCCCATGGTTCGACATGTACTCTGTCTTGGACCAGAAACCATTGTGACACCTTAAGCAGCTCACAGACATAATGCTGAGTTAAAGAAGTCAGACACAAAATAATACATACCATGCAATTCCATTTACATCAAATTTAAAAAGAAGCAAATTGAAGCTATGGTGATAGACATCAGATAGTGGTGACACTTAGGGAAGGCACAAGAGAACCCATATGGTCTTACTGTTTGATGTTTTAGGTCTTGATTTGGTTCATAGATACATGGATGTATAACAGGAAAAACAATTCATTGAGCCCCACTTAAGATCTGTATTTCATTGAATGTAAGTTATACTTCCATTTTTAAAAATAAGAAAAAATTGAGTTCCCTGATGGTGTAATGGCTTAAGGCTTCAGCACTGGCGCTGTCAGTGCTGCGGCCTGGGTTCGATTCCCAGCTGGGGAGCTACCCACGTACCAAAAAAAAAGAAAAAATAATCACTGTTAAATTGGGGGGATGTAATTCTAGCATTTTGGCTATATAAGAAAAATGTCCTGCTAACATTTAAAGATGCATAGTGAAATATTCAAAGATTAAATGATTACTGCTTGAATTTTATTGTTAGTAATCATTTTGTTCAGACTTTCTTTCTTTCTGGTTTAGTCCTAGAAGGTTGTATGTTTCTAAAAATGTATCCATTTCTTTTAGACTGTCCAGTTTGTTGGTATACAGTTGTTCTTAGTATTCTTTAATGATCCTCTGATTCTGTGGTGTTGGTTGTAATCTCTTGCCTTTTATTTCTGATTTTATTTATGTACATTTTCTTTTTTCTTGATAAGTTTTGCTACAGGTAAGTCAATTCTATTTAACCTTTCAAAGAACCAGCTCTTACTTTCATTGATCTTTTCTATTGTTTTTCTATTCTCTATTTTGTTTATTTCCACTCTGATGTTTATTATTTCCTCCCTTCTACTTACTTTGGGATTTTTTTGTTCTTTTTTTTCTAGTTCCTTTAGTGCAAATTCAGATTGATTATTTGGGATTTTTCTTGCTTCTTGGGGTAAGCCTATATAGCTATGAACTTTCCTCATAACTGCTCTTGATGCAGTCCTCAAATTCAGTAAATTTTTGTATTTTCTTTTTCATTTGCCTCAAGGTAGTTTTTTTTATTAGTTTCAGATGTACAGAACAATATAGTAATCAGATATTTACATTAATTCACAAAGTGATAACCCCAACAGGCTCAAAACTATTCAGGATTATTAGAACATTGGCTATATTCCCCATGCTGCACTACACATACCAGTGACAATTTTTAAAATTATAGTTGACATTCAATATTAGTTTCAGGTGTATAGCTTAGTAGTTAGACATTTATATATTTTATAAAGTGATCCCCCCAATAAGTCTATTACCCATCTGAAACTACAGTTTTTATAATGCTATTGACTATTTTCCCATACTGTACCTTACATCCCTGTGACTCTCCTGTAACTATCATCAGCCCCCCCAACACCCCTCCTATCTAGTAACCATCAGTTTGTTCTCTGTATGTGTCTGTTTCTGTTTTGTTTATTTTGTTTAGATTCCACATATAAGCGAGATCATATGGTATTTGTGTTTCTCAGTCTGACTTATTTCACTAAACGTAATACCCATGTTTATTGGTCCATCCATGTTGTTGCAAATGATAATATTTCTTTCTTTTCATGGCAGAGTAATAATCTATTGTATGTATGTACCACCTCTTCTTTACCCAATCATCTACTGATGAAAATTCCATATCTTGGCTATTGTAAATAGCACTGCAGTGTACATAGGAGTGAATATATCTTTTCAAATTAGTGTTTTGGATTTCTTTGGATAAATACACAGGAGTGGAATTCCTGGGACATTAGGTAGCTCTATTTTTAATTTTTTGAGGAATCTCTATACTGTTTTTCATAGTGGCTTCACCAATTTGCAATCCCACAAAGTGTGCATAAGGGTTCCCTTCTCTCCACATCCTTGTCAACACATGCTGTTTGGTGATTTATTGATGATGGCCATTCTGACAGGTGTGAGGAAGATATATCCTTGTGGTTTTAGTTTGCATTTCTCTGATAATTAGTTTAGCATTTTTTCATATGTATATTGGCCATATGTATGTCCTCTTTGAAGAGATGTCTGTTCAGGTCCTGTGTCCATTTTTTAATTGGATTGTTTGGTTTATTGGTGTTGAGCTATGAGAGTTTTTAATAGGTTTTAGATATTAACCCCCTATCTCCTCCCATTCAATATAATGTCTTTTCATTTTGTTGATGGTTTCCTTTGCTGTGCAAAAAACCTTTTAGTTTGATATTGTCTCACTTGTTTTTTTCTTTTGTCTTCCTTTCCCAAGGAGCTATACCAGTAAAAACATTACTAAAGGTAATTTCTGAGAATTTACTGCCTACGTGCTCTTCTAGGAGTTTTATGATTTGGGGCCTTACATTTAAATCTTTAATCCACTTTTAGTTTACTCTTGTATATGGACTAAGATGGTGATCCAGTTTCATTGTTTTCCATGTATGAGTCCAGTTTTCCCAGTACCATTTATTGAACAGACTGCCTTTACCCCAATGTACATTCTTGTTTCCTTTGTCATAGATTAAGTGACCATAGAGGCATGGATTTATTTCTGGGCTCTCTATTTTGTTCCATTGATGTATGTATCTGGGGTTTTTTATTAATTTTTTTATTACTATAGCCTTGCAGTATAATTTGATATCAGGTAGCATGATACCTACAGCTTTGATCTTCTTTCTCAAGATTGTCATTGGCTATTTGAAGTCTTTTATGGTTTCATATAAATTTTAGGATTATTTGTTCTAGTTGTGCCATTGGGATTTTGACTGAGATTGAACTGAATCTATAGATTACTTTGGGTAGTATGAACATTTTGACTATATTAATGCTTCATATCCATAAGCATGGTATATGCTTCCACTTATTTGTTTCTTCTTTCTCTCATGAATGTCTTTCAAGGTAGTTTTTCATTTCCTGTTTGATTTCTATTTTTACCTATTGGTTCTTTAGAAATATGTTGTTCAATCTCCATGTATTTGTGTTTTTACCAGTTTTCTTCCTGTAGTTGATCTCTAGTTTCATGCCATGCAGTCAAAAAATAAGCTTGATATAATTTCAATCTTCTTGAAGGTACTGAGGCTTGTTCTGTGCCCTAGTATGTGATCTATCCTGGAAAAGATTTCATGTGTGCCTGAGAAAAATGTGTAATCTGCAGTTTTGGGTTGAAATGCTATAAATGTCTATTGAGTTGAACCAGTCTAACGTGGCATTTAAGGCCATTATTTCCTTACTAATTCTGTCTGGATGACCTATCCACTGACATAAGTGGAGTATTAAAATCCAACTATTATTGTATTATTGTTCATTTCTGCCTTAATTTTTGCTTTATATACTTGGATGCTCTTGTGTTGAGCATATAGATAATTATAATTATTATATCCTCTTCTTGAATTGACCACTTTAAAATTATGTAATGCCCTTCTTTGATTCTTTTTACATCATATATATATATATATATATATATATATATATATATATATAAAATTAGACCGACTGAGGTGACATCGATTAGCAATAATTACACAGATTCCACGTGTACAATTCTACAGTGCATCATCTATTTGTTGCATTATATGTTCACCACGCAGTGTGAGTTCTATTTTGCCTGATAGGAGTGAGTATTGCTATCCCAACTTTCATTTGATTTCTATTTGCATGGAATGTCTTTTTCCATCTCTTCACTTTCAGTCTGTATGTGTCTTTTGCTCTAATGTGAGTTTCTTGAAGGTAGCACATAGATAGGTCTTGTTTTTTAATCCATTCTGCCATCCTATGTCTTTTAAGTAAGTCATTTAGTCCATTTACATTTAAAGTAATTATTTATAAGTATATATTTATTGTCATTTTGTTCATTGGTTTTTTTGGTTGCTTTGTTTCTCTTTGTCCCTTTGTTCTCCTCTGGGTCTCCTTCCTTTTGATTTTTGGGTTCTTTTCTCTTTATTTTTTGTGTATTTTTGTATGTTTTTGTTTATGCTTACCATGACCTTCAATACATAGCTATCTATATCTACAGCAGTATATTTTTAGCTGATAGGCATTTAAGTTCTCATTCTAAAAACACCACACTTTTACACCCCCTCCACTTTGTCTTTGACATCTTTATATTTTTTTGTTTTGTATATCCTGCTTATTTATTGTAACTATAGATAATTTTGCTACTCATGTTTTTTAACCTTCTTATTAGCTTTTTAAGTGATTGATTCGCTGTTTTTATTGTACATTTGCCTTTACTAGTCAGATTATTTTCTTTCCTGAATTTTTTTATTGCTGGTTTTGGCCCTTTCTTTTCTGTATGAAGAAAACCTTTTAACATTTCTTGTAGGCTGGTTTAGTGGTTGTGAACTTCTTTAGTTTTTGCTTGTCTGGAAAATTATCTTTCCTTCAATTTTCAGGTATAGTATTCTAGGCTGCAGATTCTTTTCTTTCAGCACTTTAAATATTTCCTTCCACTCCCTTCTGGCTTGCCAAGTTGCTTCTGGGAAATCAGTGGTTAACTTTATGGGATATTTCTTGTATGTGACTTACTTCATTTTCTGCCTTCAACAATGTCTCTTTCATCCTAACTTTTGCCATTTTAATTACAGTATGTCTTGGTGTGGGTCTCACTGGGTTCATCCTACTGGATCTCTGTGTTTCCTGGACCTGGATGTCTGTTTTCTTCCCCAGATCAGAAAAAGTTTTAAGCCATTAGTTCTTCAAATATTCTTTCTGTCTCTTTCTCTCTCTTTCTGGAATTGCTATAATGCAAATGTTAGCATATTTAATGTTATCCTCATAAATTCTTTATTCATTTTTCTATTGTAATTGGGTGGCTTCCACTATTCTGTATTTCAGGTCACTAATCTGTTCTTCTGTAGTAATTAATCTGGTGTTGATTTCTTCCAATGTAGTCTTCATTTCATTTGCTGTATTCTTTCCCTCTGATTGGTTATTACATTTTCTATCTCTTTGTTGAAGTGCTGAGTTCCTCTATTCTACTGTCGAGTTGTTGAGCATCCTTATGACTGTTTCTTTGCATTATTTATTATTAATACTTATTTCTATTTCATTAGGGTTTTTCTCTGGGTTTTATTCTTGTTCCCTCATTTGGGGTATATTCTTGTCTCCTCATTTTGTTAGACTTTCGGTGTTTGCTCCTATGGAATAGCTGTCTCTCCCAATCTTGAAAAAGTAGTTTCCATGTAGACTGTGTGTCAGATAGTTTGGCTGGTCGCTTGCAGTAGGAAAGGCATGTGCAGTGTCTGGTGTGTTGCTTGACTTGAAGGAGTGGGTTCTGGATGGGACAATCTAGTGTGTGCTCTCTTCTTTGTCCTTCTGTTTTGGGTGGGCCTGCCTGATGTGGGTAGGGCTGCTCCTTGGACATTTAGCATTCTCTGCTGCTTTAACTGCCTGTTTCCAGAGCAGAGTCTGAGCTGATCTGCTTTGTGTACTTACGTCTCATGGCCCTACTATCTCCATCCTTTCTCTGGGTGGGGCAGCCTTATGTGCACACACAGCCACATTATCCTGGCAGTGCAGCCCGATGCACTCGCATTAGTGCCCCACTCACTCTGCATGGGGCAGTCCTGAATGTGGGTATCACATTTTGCTACCTCTGCACTTTTGTTGAGCTGAGCAGCCCCATATGCTTGTACAGTAGTGCTCTACTTCTTCTGCTCTTTCCACGGATGGGGCAGTCTTGTGGACAGGTACCACAACATTTTTCTAACTTTACATTGGCTCCAGGTGAGGGAGATGCATGTGCATGTGCAGCCCAGCAGGTGCATGAAGCATCACCCTGCTATACCTGCTAGATCAATTTCTGGGTGTATGGGCCCCGTGGAACCCACTATGGTGGCCTCCTGTTTATATTACATCTAGCTTCAGGAGGGATGGCTGGAGATGCACCACAGGAGCCCTACAGGTCAGCCATAGTACCTGGATGGTGCTCCTTCCTGCTATCTACAAGTACAGAAGAAATGCAAACATAGTGCTTACCTCTAAGTTCCTCTAAGTTACCTCATAGTTCCTCTAGTCCTGGATTGTTCCCTCAGTTTGCAGAGAGTTCTGATGGTTCCCCAACCTTCTCTGTGCAGTCTCTCTCTTGCTTTTTGTGCAAAAGCTTTTCAATTGGCTCTCAGCTGTTTCTCAGAAGGAACACCTGCCTCAAATTGATACATACACACACACACACACACACACACACACACAGAAAGAGAGAGAGAGAGAACCCTCCTTGACTTAAATTTTATTATGATTTGATGACATTTAAAATACTCATAGTTCAGTATTTGGCTGAGAACAGTATAACAGTTCCCCTTCTTTGATTTTTGGCAATTCTTAGCCAAATTCTTATTTTAAATCATTGTTTTTATTGTTTGATTGACATATAACTAACAAGCCAGACAAGAGTTTTAAAAATACAATGCAATTAGTGATAGTTATGTTTCTAGTATTATTCAATTAATTTAAAAGTGTGATCCCTCATATGTGGGATATAAAATTGAAAGCAACAAAGGTACAAGACAAAAAACAAAGAAACAAAAACTCATAGACACAGACAAAAGTTTGGTGGTTACCAGAGGGTAAAAGGGAAGGAGAGTGGTAAATGAGGGAGGGGGGTCAAATATAAAATTAAAAAATAAATTCATCCATTCACTTACAAACCACTCAAAAGAAAAAAAATAATTTAGAAGTCTGAAAAAAGTCATTATGAAAATACACAAAAGGTGCAAAAAAATTTTAAGTCCTATCAGAATTGATATTTATTCAATTAGTATTTTGCATAAAATCATTAAATGTAGAAGTCTAGAAAAAGGGAAAGTTTATACATTCTCTTATGTGATTATCATAAAAGATAAGGGTGGCCCTTTTTTTTACTCAATTAAATTCCCAGTATCTATGACAGGATGTCATTTCAACAAATTAAAATTAATTAAGATTATTAAAATTGAGGAATAATTAGACTTAAAGAAGGATTATTTAAATAATTTGTGTGTGTGTGTGGTTCCCTGGCTGGGAATTGAACCCAGGCCGCAGCATTGAGAGCGCTGAAACCTAGTCACTACACCACCAGGGAACCCAAATAATATCTTATACCAACAGTAATTACTCAAAATGGGAAAAAGCAACTGTTTGATCCATACTGGTGTTTTTTTTTTTCTAATTCCACATTACATTAGATTGATTCCATTCGGAGTCTACTTAAAAATGTCAAATGTGTTTTTACTGACAGAATATTGGGGTTTTTTAACTCATTGAGCAAATGTTTATAGAGAACACAGTACACACCAGACATTTTTCTGGGCAATGGGGATTTATACTGCAATATACAAGAGACAAACACTTCTTTTATTATAATTTACATTCTAGTCTTATTACAGTTTATAATGCATGTAATATTTGACTTTCAATTATAAATGTTAAAAGTTCACTTAAATAATAGTAGCTGTGTTTCATTGAGGATAATACTCTGCTTTTATAAATGGATATAATTATGTTTGCATGAAAAGGGCCCCAGACATTTAGGTCAAACTCCAATAAATGAAAGTGAACCCTTCTTATTCCACCTCTCTGGACCACTGACAGTGACCAGGATTCATCCATTTTCTAGGGCTCAATATCCCTTTCTGGGTTGATTCTCCTGCTAAATCATCTTTCTTTATGGTGAGTCAGCATCTTCCTCTCAGTAACTTTAACCTGTTTACTCTGATTTTGTTTTCTAGAAAGATACACAAAATAAATCAGATTGTAAGTCTTAATTATTTTGACACCACAATCATTTCCTCATTATATAAGATTTTTTTAAAAGCCACCCTTAAAAGACAAAAGTTAGTTATTTGACTTTTACTGAAGTCCAATAATTATTTTTAATGGTCAAGGTTAAAAAAAGAAAGAGTAGCACCATAGCACCATCTGTTGTTACAAAATGTCACTGCAGTCCCTTCAGTGGGTGATAACACCTGAACACATACTCCTTACACATCCACTAGAATGACTAAAGTTAAAAAGGCTGCCAAAATCATGTGGGTAAAAATGTATTGTAACCAGAACTCTCATGTAATGCTGGTGGGAGTGTAGATAGTTTGCAATCCTTTTGAAAACCTGTTTGGAAGTACCTCCTAATATTGAACATTTTCTTACTCTATGACTCAGCTATTATTTTCCAGTAAAAGCTAGAGACTAATATGCAGACCAAAAGATACACACAACAATGTTGCACAAAGCAACACTAGTGATATCTAAAACCAGAAATCATCTAAATGTCTAAAAACAAATGGAATGGTGATACAATGGATTAGTACACCACAATGATAGTGAAGCAACCATTAGTAAGCAAAAAACATGCATGAATTTCACAAATAAAAGGCTAAGCTAAAAGAAATAAGGTCAGTGTTCATTGTGAAAGGAGGAAAAAGGAGCTAGTGATTGGGTATGGACACAGGGCATTCTGAAATGATGGTAATATTCCGTTACTTGATTTGGATATGAGTGTGTACACCTGGTGATAATCCATTGAGCTGCAAGTTGTAATTTGTGAACTTTCTATACCGATGTTGTACTCAACTAAAAAATTTTTGGAAAAATAATACTAATTAGAATAAAGTATATTTAAAGATGATTTAACAGTATAATTCCAATTTTAAAAACTTCATTTAGTAATAAATTCTTATCGTTGTTGTTTTCATTCATTGAACAAATATTTGTTATATCTCAGTTGCAAGGTACACATACTAGTTAAAAAGTGGTCAGGTCTCTGCAGCAATGTGGAATTGGAAAGTAATGAAAAGAGGAGTCCAGGTCAGTAATACATTTAATAAATAATACAAAGCAACACCAATTGAAAAAAATAATGGATGAATGAAAAAAGAATTAAAGGGTTTTGATAACATTTATTATTATATTAGTTGCATATAATTACAGTAAGCAGGCTAGCAAAATTGGGGGAAATTACTTGAAAGAATAGTTGAAAATTATTTCTAATTAGCAATGAGAGCTATTAAAATGTTTTAAATCACTTGAACATACATTTCTCCTTTTGGTTAAGAGAAGCATATTTTGCCCACTCCAACCACGTGCTTGTGTGTCTATACACTATACACAGCCATCCTTTGTTTATAGGTAAAATTAACACCAACACATGGCACTGACTTTTGTTAATGCTTAAAATAAACACTTCCTGATTTCTATCAACCTAATTAACACCATCCAATAGGTGTAAGAAGTCACAATGCCCTTCTGAGTTTAATGCTTTAACCAGTGGTTAACAATCCTCTCTGCATACTTTTTGAAAAATAATAATTTATGGCCCATCCTTGACAATTCTGATTCAGTGGGACTGCAGTGGAGTGCAAGTGCCATAACATTCATTTAAACCTATCAATCACCAAGAATTCTAAGTAACAGAATCCAAATTTGTAAGTGTCTTACTATCTGCTTTGCTATTTTCTTTTTCTGAATACCAGGGGAGACCCAAAAGAATCTGAATTTATAAAAAATTGTGTAGTTATTCTTACATGTTTAAACTTCAGCCATCTTTGAAGTACTCTCTGTTTGATGAATACACTTATCAGGTGCTTTCTCCACTGCTCAAAACAGATTTTGAACTCCTGATGTCTTTTAGTGCTTCTGCCATTTTTTGTTTCACCTCTTCCACATCAGCAAACCTTTTCCTTCTGAGGACTTTTCTTCATCAGGGAAACAAATACAGTTGCTGGGGCAAGCGGCAAGATCAGGTGAATCGGAAGGGTGGGGCATGGGGGGTGGGGGTCAGGCTGTTTTTTGGTAAAAAACTGAACACTCTGTGATGTGGGCAGGTGCACTGTAATGTCGCATGTTGTTTGTGTAAATCACCCTTCATTAAATGGGCAAACACGTAGGAAGTCTCTAAAAAACATTCACTGAAGCAGAACGCAGCCTCTCACACCACCACCAGCTGGTACACAGATGCAGATGGTTCCTAGAACACTCACCTAAGGAGGGAAGCCTGTGCTACAAGGGGCCCACCCTCCAGAAGGTAATTCCAGATTTTTTGGGGGTCCCCCTCATATTCTCCAGTATTTCAGCCACGCACAGGCACAAGTAAATGTTAAAAAGTATTTCATCGAATGCCTTTATAAGATTACTGCAAGAAAATAGTAGAAAACAAATTTAGTAAAATGAAAGTAATAACACATTTATAGGTATTACTTAAAAAGCCAAATGCTTTAAAGAGACAATGAAATGAAAATACTTTTATACAATCTAAAAAGAAAATATGGTAATACATAAATGTATTTAACATACCTTCACCATAGAGAATGTCCTTTCCCTACTATGTATAGAATTTGTGTGTTAAAGACTAAAACTTTGGAGTAACAAATGTCTATATTTACATTTGGTAACATTTTCTTCAATAATAACAGGTTTCCAACATAAATAAATAGATTGGATTTACTTGGTATGAAAATTGTATTATTTAAAACTTCACAAAAATAGAGATTCTCCACTTTAAATGAGCAGGTCTAATAAAGTTATTGTTCATTTTAAAGGATTTGGAGGTGAAATTCATTATCATTGTGATAATAGTTGAACTGGTCATTAAGTAAATCTGGTTATTTTGGTAGTTGTTGTACTTACACATTGGCAGTTACCTAAGCAGATCAGACATGCTGTTTGAAACAGGACAGAAAACAACAGTACTGTCCTGTTTCAAACGGTACATATAGTCAGCCTACTGACACCTTGAATTCAGCCCAGTGAGACTAGGCTGACTGTGCGTACCATGTGAAATGGGACAGGAGCATTGTTTTCTGTCCCATTTAAAATGGTATGTCTGGTCAGCCTACAGTTACCAACCGTGGAATCATCAATGGTACCGAAGTAGATACAGGTTGTGGTGTGGGAGGAATGATAGTAGATGTCAGAACTTAATTTGCAGGCATCCTAAATACAGTTGCAATGGAAGAGGTCATTATGAATTTGCCACTTCTGTCAAGTGTGAGTGATGATGTGACTTACTGAATTTACTATTAATAGAAGCAGCACATGGTTCAAATGAATAAGTAATGACTGGAATTGAACAAGTTAGTGGAAGTTACAGTGCTTACAGATTCCATTGATAAGGTACTGAAGAGTGTACTGAACTTTTGTCTGCTGTAGTAGAAATGATGGTGCTGTAGAAATGATGACACGTGGAAATGGTAGTATGTCTGACTGCAGGATCAATGGAATAGGTTCCCACTGTGGCATATTAAGTTACGGCATGAGCAATGTTTTGATGTAATGCTGTCGTGGCTTTGGACTCATTTGAAGGGGCAGTGAGTTGTTACCTGTGTTGTGGTAGTAGATTACTCAGAAGGTGATGTTAATTTTCTATTAACAGGTATTGGTTATGGAGGGGTAAGTTCAGTTAAAGTCATTATGGTGCTGTGACTGGAAAGCAAGCTGAGTGTAGCATCTGTGCTGAGTTTATCTTTATTTGGGATGACAGTAGTGGAGGTTGTAAACAATGTCTTAGTTGAGTCAGAAACAGACTAGATTCAGTCACTAAGGTAGATATACCTACTGTGGGTGATGGATATTCAGTTAAAAAACAAACCACAGTGTCTGGAGATTAAACAGATGCTAACTGTAGATTTGTTTGAAATGGGAATTTTTCAGATTCAAATTGAATTGGTTGGATGATTTAAGGTTGTAGCATCAGCTGGAGTGAAAGAGGTTGCCTTTGTGGGTAAGAAAGGAATGAACTGGTATTATAATCTCATACTAGTAGATTCAGCAAGTTACTGTGATTACACATTCAGTAAATGTGTGCCTGGTACTCATGGCTGTAGGTGCCACAAAAAATGTCACTGCAGTTGAGTGATGCACTCAGTTGAGGGGCCAATGCTTGAAGTTACAATTACAGCTTCAGATTAAAAGATGGTGCTCACAGCGCCATCTTAAAGTTCAGAGGAAGGGGTGAGCTGCAGTAGTGGTTATAGATTTGGTAGAAGCAGATGAGGTAGCCATTTTTGTTGCAGCCTTAGTGATAGTGTTGATAGCTGTTGTGGTAGTCAATTCAGTTACTAATAGTTATGCTATGGTGGTAGTGGGTTCAGCAGAGGTGTTAGTAGTGGCCATTGTGGTGGTAGCCTCAATGGTATTGCTAGTAGTTGTCATGGTAGTTGAATCAGTTGAAGTGGGGCCTCCTGTGGTGGTTGTAAGTTTGGCAAAAGAGGTAGTGGTGGTCAAGGCTACAGCATCAGTGGTAGTACTGGCTGTTGTTGTGGTAGTTGTTTCAGTTGAAATGGTGGCAGCTGTGGTGGTTGTTAAAGTGGTATTTGCTGCTATGGTGGTTGTAGGTGCAGTCGAAGCAGCAGTGGTGTCCATTGTGGTTATAGCCTCAGTAATAGAGCTAAATATTGTGGTAGGTGATTCTGTTGATGTGGTGGCAGCAGTGGTGGTTGTAGATTCAGCTGAAGTGGTGCTCCGGCTGTGGTCAGACAATTAATTTTATGAGCTCATCCTAGAAAAAGTGCTACATAACTCATTGCTTAATATCACTACAGTCACCTTCAGAGTATTTCCCTTGGGATGCTATGCACCAGTGCATGCGCCTAGTCTAACCTTCAAAGCAATTCTGGAACTCTTTCTGGAATGGCCATCAGAGCTGTCATCGGACCCAAAATCTGACAATTAAGTTCATGAACTTGCCACCATGTCCTTATGTTGGCAGCACTGTACAAACAACTCAGTGAGGTGTCACAACCTCTTAAGTTCAGTAGAAGACGTAATGGTGGTCATTGTGGTTATAGCCTCAGTAGTGGTGCCAGTTGTGGTAGTTGACTCTGTTGAAGTGGTGGCTGCTGCCATATTTGTAGGTTGTATAAAAGTGGTAGTGATGCCAGTTGTGCTTGTAGGTGGCCATTGTGGTTATAGACTCAGTGGTAGTGCTGGAAGTTGTAATAGGTTCTGTTGAAGTGGTTGTTGCTGTAGTTGTAGTTTCTGTTGAAGTGGTGGTTGCAGCTGTGGTTGTGGGTTCAGTAGAAGAGGCAGTAGTGGTAACTGTGGTTGTAGTCTCTGTGGTAGTACTACCAGTTATGGTAGTTGGTTCTTCTGAAGGAGTGACTGAGGTGGCAGTTGTCAGTTCAGTAGAAATAGCAGTGGTGACTATTGTGGTTTCAACCTCAGTTGTAGTGGTGGCTGAAGTAATGGTTGTAGGTTCAACAGTAGTTGTGATGCCTATTGTGGTTATAGCCTGGGTAATAGTGCTAGAAGGTGCTGTGATAGTTGCTTCAGTAGAAATGGTGGCTGATGTGGTGGCTGTAGACTCAGTAGAAGAAATAGTGGGGGTTGTTGTGGTAGTAGCCTCAGTGGTAGTGGTGGAAGTTGTTGTGGTCTTGGTTTCATTAAAGTGGTGGCTATAGTGGTGGGTATACATTCAGTTGAAGTGGTGACTCCAGCTGTGGTCATAAATTAAGTAGAAGTAAACTGTTGGTCACTGAGGTTGTGGTCTCAGTGGTAGTGGTGGATGCTCTTTTGGTAGTTGGTTCTGTTGAAGGGGTGGCTCGTATGCTGGTTGAAGAATTGAAAGAAGCAACAGCAGTAGGAATAGTGGTTGTAGCTTCTGTGTTAGTGGTAAATATTATTGCGGTAGTTGGTTTTACTGAAGTGGTGGCTGCTATTGTGGTTGAGGGCTTAGTTGACATATTGGCTGCTGCTGTGGTTGAGGGTTCTATAGAAGTGGCAGTACTTCCATTTGTGGTCATAGGTTCAGTAGAAGAGGCAGTGGTACCAGTTTTCATAGTAGCCTCGAAGGTACTGCTATGACTTGGTATGGTAGTTGGTTCTGATACAGTGGTGGTTGCTGTTGTGGTTGTAAATTTAGTTGATGTAGTGGCTGCTGCTATGGTTGTACATTCTACAAAAGTGGTAGTGGTGCCAGCAATGGTTGTAGTTCAATAGAAGTAGCAGTGGTGCCAGTGGCGGTTGAAGGTTCAGTAGAAGAGACAGTGATGCCAGTGGTAGTAGTAGGTTCAGTAGAAGTAGTAATAATGCCAGTTGTGGTTGTAGGTTCAGTAGAAGAGGTAGTGATGAGAGTGGCAGTTGTAGGTTTGGTAGAAGTAGAAGTGATGTCAGTGGTGGTTGTAGGTTTAGGAGAAGTGGTAGTAGTGCCAGTTGTAGTGGTAAGTTTGGTAGATGAGGTGGTGGTGCCAGTTGTGGTAGTGGGTTCAGTAGAAGAGGTAGTGGTGTCAGTGGTGGTTGTACGTTCTGTAGAAGAGGAAGTGGTGCTGGTTGTGGTTGTAGATTCAATAGAAGAGCTAGTGGTGCCAGTTGTAATTGTAGCCTCAGTGGTACTGCTAGATGTTGTGGTAGTTGGTTCTGTTACAGTTATGGTTACTGTCATGGTTGTGAATTCACTTGATGCAATGGCTGCTGCTGTAGCTATAAATTCTGTAGAAGTGGTGATAGTGTCAGTTGTAGTTGTAGGATTGGTAGAAGTAGTAGTGATGCTAGTTGTGGCTATAGGTTCCATAGAAGTAGTAATGGTATCAGTGGTGGTTGTAGGTTTGGTAGAAAAGATAGTGGTGCCAGTTGTGGTTGTAGGTTTTGTAGAAGCAGTCATGGTGCCAGTGGTGGTTGTAGGTTCAGTAGAAAAGATAGTGGTGCCAGTTGTGGCTGTAGGTTCCATAGAAGAGCCAGTGGTGCCAAATGTGGTAGTAGTTTTTGCAGAAGTAGTAATGGTGCTAGTTGTGGTTGTAGGTTCAATAGAAGAGGTAGTGGTGTCAGCTGTGGTTGGAGGTTTTGTAGAAGTAGTAATGGTTCTCATTGTAGTTGTAGGTTCTATAGAAGAGCTAGTCATGCCAGTTTTGGTGGTAGGCTCAGTGGAAGTAGTAGCAGTGCCAGTGGTGGTTGTACGTTCAGCAGAAGTAGTTGTGGTTGTAGATTCGGTAGAAGAAGTAGTGGTGCCAGTTATAGTTGTCGGTTCAGTAAAAGTAGTAGTGATGCTACTTGTGTGTGTAGGTTCTGTAGAAGTAATAGTGGTGCCACTAGTGGTTGTAGGTTTGGTAGAAGTAGTAGTGGTGCTGATTGTAGTTGTAGGCTTTGGAGAAGTAGTAGTGGTGCTGGTGGTGGTTGTAGGTTCAGTGGAAGATGCAGTGATGCCAGCTGTGGTGGTAGGTTTGGTAGAAGAGGTATTGGCCCCAGTTGTGGTTGTTGGTTCAGTAGAAGTTGTAGTGGTATTGATAGTGGTTGGAGGTTTGTTATAAGTGGTAGTGATGCTAGTTGTGGCTGTAGGATCGGTAGAAGTAGTAGTGATGCTAGTTGCGGGTGTAGGATCTGTAGAAGTAGAAGTGGTGTCACTGGTAGTTGTAGGTTCAGTAGAAGTAGTAATGGTGCCAGTTGTGGTTGTAGGTTTTGTAGAAGCAGTAGTGGTGCCAGTGGTGGTTGTAGGTTCGGTAGAAAAGATAGTGGTGCCAGTTGTGGCTGTAGGTTCCATAGAAGAGTCAGTGGTGCCAAATGTGGTAGTAGTTTTTGCAGAAGTAGTAATGGTGCTAGTTGTGGTTGTAGGTTCAATAGAAGAGGTAGTGGTGTCAGCTGTGGTTGGAGGTTTTGTAGAAGTAGTAATGGTTCTCATTGTAGTTGTAGGTTCTATAGAAGAGCTAGTCATGCCAGTTTTGGTGGTAGGTTCAGTGGAAGTAGTAGCAGTGCCAGTGGTGGTTGTACGTTCAGCAGAAGTAGTAGTGGTGCTAGTTGTGGTTGTAGATTCGGTAGAAGAAGTAGTTGTCGGTTCGGTAAAAGTAGTAGTGATGCTACTTGTGTGTGTAGGTTCTGTAGAAGTAATAGTGGTGCCACTAGTGGTTGTAGGTTCGGTAGAAGTAGTAGTGGTGCTGGTTGTAGTCGTAGGCTTTGGAGAAGGAGTGGTGCTGGTGGTGGTTGTAGGTTCAGTGGAAGATGCAGTGATGCCAGCTGTGGTGGCAGGTTTGGTAGAAGAGGTAGTGGCCCCAGTTGTGGTTGTTGGTTCAGTAGAAGTTGTAGTGGTACTGATGGTGGTTGGAGGTTTGTTATAAGTGGTAGTGATGCCAGTTGTGGTTGTAGGATCAGTAGAAGTAGTAGTGATGCTAGTTGTGGGTGTAGGTTCCGCAGAAGTAGAAGTGGTGTCAGTGGTGGTTGTAGGTTCGGGAGAAGTGGTAGTAGTGCCAGTTGTAGTGGTAAGTTTGGTAGATGAGGTGGTGGTGCCAGTTGTGGTGGTGGGTTCAGTAGAAGAGGTAGTGGTGTCAGTGGTGGTTGTACGTTCTGTAGAAGAGAAAGTGGTGCCAGTTGTGGTTGCAGGTTCAATAGAAGAGCTAGTAGTGCCATTTGTAATTGTAGCCTCAGTGGTACTGCTAGACATTGTGGTAATTGGTTCTGTTACAGTTATGGCTGCTGTCGTGGTTGTGAGTTCAGTTGATGTAGTCGCTGCTGCTGTAGTTATAAATTCTGTAGAAGTGGTGGTAGTGTCAGTTGTAGGTTCAGTGGAAGTAGTAGTGGTGTCACTTGTAGTTGTGAATTTGGTAGAAGAGATAGTGATGCCAGTTGTGGTTGTAAGTTCAGCAGAAGAGCTAGGGGTGCCAGTTGTGGTTGTAGGTTCTATAGAAGAGCTAGTGGTGCCAGATGTGGTTGTAGTTTTGGTAGAAGTAGTAATGGTGCCAGTTGTGGTTGTAGGTTCAATAGAAGAGGAAGTGGTGCTACCTGTAGTTGGTGGTTCAGTAGAAGAGCTAGTGGTGCCAGTGGTGGTGGTAGGTTCCGTGGAAATAGTAATGGTGCCAGTTGTAGTTGTAGGTTTGGTAGAAGTAGTAGAGATGCCAGTTGTGGTTGTAGGTTCCATAGAAGTAGTAGTGGCTCCAGTGGTAGTTGTTGGTTCCATAGTAGCGGTGGTGGCAGTTGTGGTAGTTGGTTCTGTTAAAATTGTGGCTGTTATTGGGGTAGTGAGTTCAGATGTAATGTTGGCTGTTGTGGTGGTTGTAAGTTTTGTAGAAATCTCAGTGGTGGCCATTGTGGTTGTAGTCTCAGTTGTAGTGCTTCCAGTTGTGACAGGAGGTTCTGCTGTAGTGGTGGCTGCATCTGTGGTTGCAGAGTCAGTAGAAATAGTGGCTGTCATTGTTGTAGATTCAGTGTTAATGCTGGCAGCTGTGGTATGCTGTTCAGCTGAAGTGGTGACTGCTATAGTTGTAGATTCAGCTGAAGTGGTGGCTGCAGTTGTAGTTGTAGGTTCAGTAGAAGTGGTAATGGTGCCCACTGTGGTTGTAGCCTCAGGGGTAGTGCTGGCACTTGCAGTAGTTGGTTCACTTGAAGTGGCAGCTGCAGTGGTGGGAGTAGATTCAGTTGAAGTGGTGGTTCCAGCTTTGGTTATAATTTCAGTAGACGATGTAGTGGCACCAGTTGTGGTTGTACCCCCAGTGGCAGTTTTGGAAGTTGTTGTGGTAGTCAGTTCTGTTGAAGTAGTTGGTGCTATGGAGGCTGTAGATTCAGTTGCAGTAGTAGCTGCTGTTGTGGCTGTAGGCTCAGTAGACATGGTAGTAGTGTCCATTATGGTTGTAGCCTCAGTGGTAGTGCCAGCAGTCACTGTGGTAATGAGTTCAACTGAAGAAGTGGCTACTATGGTAGTTGTAGATGCAGTTGAAGGGGTGGTTGCTGTTGTGGTTACAGGTTCAGTAGAAGTGGTAGTGGTGTCCATTATGGTTATAGCCTCAGGGGTAGTGCTGGAAGTTGTTGTGGTAGCTGGTTCTGTTGACGTGGTGGCTACAGAGGTGGTTGTAGATTCCGCTGAAGTGATGGCAGCTGATGTGGTTGTAGGTTTGGTAGAAGAGGCAGTGGTGATCATTGTGGTTGTCGCTTCTGTGGTAGTACTGCTAGTTGTGGTAGTTGGTTCTGTGGTAACTGGTTCTGTTGAAATGGTGACTGATGTGGTGGTTGTCAGCTCAGTTGAAATAGCAGTGGCGTCTGGTGTGGTTGTAGCTTCAGTTGAAGTGGTGGCTGCAGTACTGGCTGCAGGTTTAGCAGAAGCAGTTGTGATGTCTGCTGTGGTTGTAGCCTCAGTAGTAGTGCTGGAAGTTGTTGTGATAGATGGTTCAGTTGAAATTGTAGCTGCTGTGGTATCTTCTGGTTCAGTAAAAGTTGTGGTGGCTGTTGTGATTATATCTTCAGTGGTAGTGTTGAAAGTTCTGGTGGTGAATTCAGTTGAAGTGTTGGCTGCTGCTATGGTAGTAGGTTCTATAGAAGTGGTAGTAATGCCAGTTGTGGTTGTAGGTTTGGGAGAAGCTGTAGATGTGGCCGCCATGTTGGTAGCCGCGGTGATCATGCTGGAAGTTGCTCTGGTAGTAGGTTTTAGTAAAGTGGTGGCTGCCGTAATGACTGTGGGTTCAGTTGTTCTGGTGGCTGCTGTGGTGCTTTTAAATTCTGTAGAAGCTGCAGTGGTGGCCATTGTGGTTGTAAACTCAGTGGCAGTGATGGCAGTTGTGGTAGTTGGTATTATGGTAGAAACTGCTGTGGTCGTTGCAGGTTCAGTTGCAGTGGTGACTGCAGCTGTGGTTGTAGGTACAGTAGATGCAGTAGTGGTGACAGTTGTTGTAGCCTCAGTGGTAGTGCTGGAAGTTGTTGTGGTAGTTGGTTCAGTTGCGGTGGTGGCTGCTTTGGTTTTTGTAGGTACAGTTGAAGGGGTGGCTGGTGCTGTGGTGGCTGGAGCATTAGTAGAAGCAGTAGTGGTGGTCACTGTGGTTGTAGCCTCAGTGGCAGTGCTGGCAGTTGTGGTAGTTGGTGTTATGGTGGAAACTGCTGTGGTCGTTGCAGGTTCAGTTGCAGTGGTGACTGCAGCTGTGGTTGTAGGTTCTGTAGAAGTGGTAGCGGTGGCTGCTGTTGTTATCACCTCATTGGTAATCCTGGTAGTTGTGGTAGTCTGTTGAGTTGAAGTTGTGCCTTCTGCTGTGGTTTTAGGTTTGGTATAAGCAGTAGTGTTGGTCACTGTGGCTGTAGCCTCAATGTTAGTGCCTGCTGTCATTGTTATAGTTGGTTTAGATAAAGTGGTGCCATTTACTATTATAGTTTTACTTGAAGCAGTGGTGGTTGTACTGGTAGGTCCTGTCGAAGTACTACCAGTGGTTGTTGTGATGGTATTTACAGTGGATTTTGTGGTGGAATCTGTTATGGTAGTGGGGACAGTAGATTCAGAACTGGTTTCAATTGTAGATGAGGTTGTCCCATGGTTTTGGGGAAACTCGATAACAATGGATGCATTATTATTTTTCCCATTATACACCAGACACACTATGAGTACACCAATTGCTGTTGTTATCACACAGGCTAAGAGACAAGCCAGGAAGATTTTCCATAGAGACCAGTCACTGAGGAAACTGCGTGTCACCTGGAAAGGATTTATCCAAAATTACTGAAGATAAAACCAAATGTTTCAGAAAAAATTAATGCCACTGATAATCCTTCACATATATGTATGTACAAGCTCTGACAATTAAGTTCACAAACTCGTCCTAGAAAAAGTGCTCCATATCTCATTGCTGAATATTGCTATGGTCACCTTCAAAGTACTCCCCTTGGGAAGCAATACACTAATGCATGCGCCTAGTCCACACTTCAAAGCAATTCTGGAACTCTTTTTCTGGAATCATCCCCAAAATCTGACCATTGCATTCACGAACTTGCCACCATGCACTTAGGTTGGCAGCACTGTACAAACCTGACAAAGTTATGACACCTTACCGAGTTGTTTGTGTGTGTGTGTGTGTGTGTGTGTGTGTGTGTGTAAAGGGAGACAGAGAGAGGCAGAAATAACACCCTTTTTTGAAAGAAAATATAAACACAAAACACTCTGTTAATAAAAAATATTGACACAAATTTAAGTTTTCATTTAGGAAGAGACTTGGTCCTTGCATGGTCTTTAATATAGGAACAAAAAAACTTCCACTGACTTCTCATGCTTTCCTTTCCATACATCTGGATTTCAAACTAAAAGAAAATAATGTCTTCTTACAAACGCTGTATCCTCCCACTAGCAGAAGACGCATCCACGCTCGTGTGGATGACCGCTGCTCACAACGATAGGAGTGACTCACAAGGTCACCTGATCAAAGTTTCTTCCCCCTCTGGCCTGTCAGCTATCAGGAATAGGGCTGTTTTGGAGCCTTCCATTTTAACGGCAGTAATTAATGGCTCATCAACTTTTCTAGCTAACTTTTCATACAGGTTAGTATTGGGCAGCGTGAAACTGAGAGTCTGAAAACACCTGCTGAAACCCTGCTTCTGCTGCCACCAGCTGTTTCCACTGGGTAAGACGCTCACCTCTCTGACACTGTTCTTTCACATCGTGAAGTTCTGTGATGAGAGTAATGATTAATGCCAGTAAAATTACTTTTTAAACCCTAAAATACCATATATAGCAAATTATATATAAATACATGTCATTTAAATACATTAACGTGTATATTTACACATGTATTAATATAATTTGTTATTGCATAATACAACTGTGAAACATCTAAGTCTTAAGATTAGAGGGTGTTGAATTTAAATCCCATACCATTAATATTCTGAGCAAGTTTCTTAACTTGTCTTATTCTCAACTTGCCTTATATCAAAAGTGGAGATAATTATATTTACCTCCAAGTGTTGTTAAGAAAATTAAAATAAGAAATACCATCCAAATTAGAGTCCTACAGAAGGCAGTGCACTACAGTAATGAAGAGCATAGGCATGAAGCCTAACAGATTTAGGTTTACATTTTAACTCTACTTTTCACTAAATGGATGATGACATTTGGAAATTTACATCATCTTGCACAGCCTTGATGCCCTTAAAGTGGATAATATCACCTATTGCACAGGGTGGCTGGAAATATTAATAGTAAAAAAGAAAACAACATCGGTAATGTTTCCTCACATCTACTAAGTATTCAAAGTAACATCTGATTCCACTAATTAGCTCATTTGTATCCCTTTGCTTATGACTGAAAACAGATCACCTAAGGAAACAAACACGGGGCAGATGTCTTTGGAGCACGCAGACAAGCTTTTAAATGTTCCCCCAAATGGAACACTGTCTCAGATGGCAAACCTCTGTTTGACTCACTAGGCAATCAGGAGCAGCCAAGGGCCAACAAAGACAGCCCCGAGACAAATGGCATCTTCTCCCCATGTCATCCACACCTTAGAAAGGAAGTCAAAAGGTGAGGGGAGGAAGGACCACACTCGTATCTTAGATAAGGAAGGTTAATTATCATCATATTGGGTTTGAACCTTAAAAAGAGGAGCAAGATGGACAGAAACTCATCTTAACCTGACCTCAGACCTGTGCTCCAGTGCTCTTACTGCCACAAGCTAGCTGTGTGCATTCCTGCAAGCATGCTAGACTTCCTACACCACGTGTTTTCTGTCTGTCGCTAAGTAAAGGCATCTAAAACAACTTCAGCTCTGATTGCTCTGGTTTGTTTCAGGTCATCGGAGACATAGTCTCTAAGTAAGTCCTACCTATCAAAAGCATTCTTCCATGATCTCTCTTGACATAAAGAGTTTATCCTCTCTTATTTTGTCAGTCTCTCCAAAATGTCTCCACAGTAGGATTAACCAGAGGACGGGTGTAGCTCAGAGCTGGAAATAACTGAACCAAATCGCCAAACCTCATCCTCAGTCAAAGTTAAGTTTTCACCTGGAAGATTCAGAGATCAGACCTTATGGTGAAGAAAACAGAATAACAAGAAAAAGTGTTATGAGTATGGGAAATCGGCTTCTGGGTACTAAACCAAGATGGTACTGAATGGTTTCTACGTCACAGCTGAAAACACATGAGGTCGGACCAGGAGGATTCATGGGAGGCCCGCAGTGGCTCAGAGATAGGAAGGGAAGGGGCCTGAGACAGGAAGGGAAGGGACCTGAGGCCAATCGCTCACTAGGACCCTGGGGCCTTACCATATGACTTCATCTCCCAGCTGAGCAGGGGTTACGTGTCCCTCCCTGCCAATGTGTTTGCTGTCGTCATCTACTCAGTCCTCCAAAAAACACAGCACAACACTTTATTTTCTTTGACCCTTCAATATGTTCTCTAAATTCTATATGTTTTTGTCTTTCTATCACGATCCTAAAATCCTTAAATGAAGAGCCCCATAAGTCTAACTCTTGTGCATTCCCTGTCAATGGCCTGGATATTTTATAGATTTTGTTGGTGGCCTGGATACTTTATAGATGTCCAATGGATACTTTATAGATTTTCAAAAGAACAATGTTAATGTTAATTGATTGAATTTTTTTCTCCAAAATATTAGATAAAGAGCATTTCCATGTGGATTACATCATAACCCAGAGAAACAGTGTTGTTCCAAACATTACCTGACAATGCTGTGATTCTGTGTTAGGAAGTTCTGAGTGTTCAAGGCTCCCTGTGCTGGTGCAGACACTAGTTAATTTGGTACCAACATCACCAGTTACATCTGTTGATGTTAGAAACCCACATGCTGTACTGTGAGCTTCATGGATTCTTGGGCTCAGAAATGGCTGTGGATAGAAAAGAACAAGGAAAAAATAAGTTATTATATTTGATGGCTAAAAGTAATATTCTGACAAATATAAATCATATTGTGACATAGTATGACATATTTATCTGATCAAATAAGTTCATTTGAAAACCAACTGAAGAAATAAATGCATACATTCATTATATTTCTTCTCAAAACAAGAAAATCTAAATAGGACATCATAAGTTACAGTTAGTTATTTTATATAATTATTGAAGGTAAAGTCCAGGGATAAGCATATCTTTTATCCTCATCATATTTAATGTATTTGTTAAACATCATTACACTGCAGGCTGGTATAGGTAGACTGTAGAAGAAAAAAAAGTCTCCCAGTGAAAATCCTACAGACCTTAAGGCTTAGCAAGAACAACTTTTCTGGGTCATATTTAAATAAGAAAATCAAGATCTAAAGAGTCAGATATAGTCCATCGCAATAGGCCACTTCTCCCACTGCAATCAAATAATCAATACATAAATAAAAATAATTGAAGAGCTTTAAAAGAAATGAAAACTATGTTATTCAAAAATTAAAGGGGGGAAGAGCTTTACCAAGGTGATCTAGAAACCACAGGTCGTTGTCTCTTCGGGGGTTTCTGTTAGTTCTGAGTATGAGCTGAGGTTCTGACTACCAAAAGAAGTCAGCGAAACTTCTGGTGTGCACCTGTGGCTGGTCCCCAACCCTGTGTCACATTCTCGACTAGCTCCGGAGGCTGGAGGCCCAGAATGGAAATCAGCATACAGGCTCCAGCAGTGACTAAGAGACAAAAATGCTGCTAGAAGAGAGGGACTTACCGCACACAAGACTGGTTCCCCACTCAGGACATTCACCAGATTTTGAGGCTGACTGGCATAGGAAGCTAAAGAGTTAACCTTGAAACCTCTGAAGGTCAGTCTCTCAAAAATTAGGTAAAAACATTCAAAACAAAAGAATAGCAAATTAAACAAGAATACATAAAAAGGTTAAAAAAAATCATGACCAAATGAGGTCTACCCCAGAAATGCAAGTTAGTTTAACATTCAAAATAGTTAATATTGTTCACCACGTGGGTCGTGTGGTCTTAACGTTATTAATGCCATCCCCTTCTCAACAGAACTAGGTAGTCCATGAAAGAACTATAAAAAGTAATGCAGCAATCTCTCCACATGCATTTTCTAGTTTCTATCTGAATTTTCTACTCTTACAGATCCTATACTTCATTGGTGAGGCACAACATACCTGTGTGAGTTTGACAAAATAGGTACAGAATAATATAGTAAGAATTAGAAGCCGGAAAATATTTAAGTACAACCAGACCCACCATAGTCTTTATGGGGTGGGTAGCACAAAGCAGAAATGGAATGGCACCAGGAAAATACAAACAAAAGACTTCAACTGTATCTGTAATGATTTGTTTTTTAAACTTGAGGTTTGGTATACAATGCCTAATATTCTTTAAATCTGTTAAATATGTTTTGAAATTTTAAAAAGTATATTAATTAAAAGGGTGGGTTCAAGTAAGGAAGTTTTAAGGGATTGGGTGGTTTTTGAAGTGAGGTTAATAGAAAAATAACCCAGGTACAGTTTTCAGAAAAAGGAGAGAAATCTGTGTTACATATCATGGGAGTATCAATTGTCACCTGTAAATCTGTCTCAGCTAGAACATATTATAGAATTATCTAGCATTTTTTTCCCTCATAGGACAGCAAGAGTATTATTTAAATGGATCCTCTCTTGATTATACTGATTAAATACTCAATCCTAAATGATTATTTAATAAGCTATTGACATTGCTAGCTCAGTCTCTTAAGTTCTATTAAAACTAACAAACTAAATGTGTACAGACCTGATCATTGAGCGGCTATAACTACAAATAAAAAAGAGTACAACTGTAACTAAATACAGTCAAGAAGGAATACACTTGGGCATTAGTCAATGTATATTTTTCTAAACATACAATGTCTTGCCAAAGAAATAAAGAGACTAGCTATGCAGTGAATAAGAGAACATACAATACACACAGGTGCTTTAACAAATTTCCGTCTGTTTTTAAATGGGTAACTTTGAGAAAAATCACAAAGATTTATACTTTATAAAAGCTTTGTATTTCTGTGCGTTATTACTGTAGCTATTATTCAGTTACTCAGTTTGCTTGTGCCTGATAAACTTGGGCACTTTTTGAACATTTGTAATTAAATAAACATTTCCTGACCAGACCAACTCGCCAGAATTGAGTATATTTTAAAGAAGAAAAATGGTAGGTGTCTACAATGAGGATGGAAAACCCATCTCTGAGACTGGAGCTTCAGGGGGAATGTAATCTTGTCTTAGTTTCCACTCTTTCTTAATAAGAGTTGGAGTCTCTTAAAGTTAAAATTTTGAGCAGTTGAGAAATCTATGAATTATAGTTAATTAGCTCTGGTAGAAACCAATAATCTTCACCATACACATCTAATATGCATTAGCAATGTTCATGGAATATAACTTTAAAATCTCTGCTCATAACTGAAAAGCGACTGATTTACCATTTCATGCTTTCTAATAGGGAAAAACAAACTCCTAAATTATCCTTTATTATGTAGTGTTCAACTGTTACTTTAATCCATTGGTGGAAATGGCCCTCAAAGGGTGTGTGTGTGTGTGTGTGTGTGGAATTTCCCTACCATTATGTCCAAATAGCCAAAAGTAAAGTGAAATATTCAGTCAGTGATTGATCTGCGTCCTTTATTTGAAAACTCTCAGCATTGTCTAATTTGAGATGACTAATTTCTTACTAAAGGGACCTTTTTATCTGAGTATCTTGACACTGTTAAGACACAGTGTTTCAAGGGCAGAGGGCGCAAGCAGAACACCTTCAGGGGAAGGGGATGCTGATCTAGCATCAAGAGAACAATTTCTCTGCCCTGTGATTTCCTTGTTAGTGCACGGGGACAAACATACTTCTCACAATGTCTAACTGTCCATTCAAACATACTCATTTCATTCAGCATATTTCCCATTTTACTTACATTATTAAGGGCTCTAGTCAGACATGCGCAGTTACATAAAAGGTAATCATAAAACTCACAGTATTAATTTATTTTAAATTAAAACATAAATAATAGTCAAATAATATTATGCATAGTTGAAATCTAATAGTTCACCTTAAGATAGTTCTTTACCAAAAAAGAAATGCTTAAGTAGTTAAGCAGAGGTCAATCAAGGAGTTTGCTAGATAATTCACTGCCTGGGCCTATACTTCACTTATAAGATTATCTTCTAACTTTCAAAGATATGTAGAAATCTTTGAGTTCTGACAAATCCACACATTATATTGAAAAACTAGGCAGTTAACACTAAAATCTACATATCACATTTCAAAAATATAATCTGTTAATGCAATCAAATGCAGATTTGTTAGCTTATGTTTGAATTATGATAACTGTAGAGAATTATTTAAACAGGCTATTAAATTGTTACCAAAGAAATTGCTAATATCTTAGATTGGTAGGTATTAAAATAAATGTCTCCATTATGCATACATTTCTATGCAGAAAAAATAAAAATTTTCTAATTAATAGTTAGTAATAGAAGAGTTAAAATTTGGCTCCCACATAAAAATTTGATTAAGAATTCCTTTTGGAGGAAGAATTATATTGTAATAAAAATATTACAGTTGTATAAATATTGAAAACAAGACTCAGAACATACCACTACAGTGCCACCCATACTCACCGGCTGGTTTCTAGAGGGATCAAAATTCACTACGTATTTCCCATGTTTTCTGTCCATTTTTCAGCCACCAATATCACCAGCTTAACTCCAGAAATATTTTTCAGCCTGTTCATTGCCCTTTATAGCTGCAACCTTGAGAAATAATTGTGTTGATTAATATCAAATCTATTATGAGGCATCAGTGCTAGTGTGGATTAGACTAAATAAATAATTATTCTTCATAGGGGATACACCCTAAAGGAAGACGTGAGGTGTTAAGCAATGGTATAAAGATGCAAGAAAATCAATCCCACTTCTGTGATTACACACTCAGTACTACTCCCCCAGGCAGCTCGCACCCGCGCTCACTTGCTCACTTGCTCGCTCTCTCTCTCTCTCTCTCTCTCTCTCTCTCTGGAAAAAATTAATCTAACCTGATTTAGACTTCCTCAAGCCCCAATCTAATGAACTAATCTCTGTGAATGTATCCCTCTCTCTTCTCTTCCTATGGAATCTATCTAGCATGGTTGCCCAGATTACTTCTGATTCTGCTTACAATTTATTAGTAACATCATACTTGGTTAGGTGGGGCTCTTCCAACTTAGGCAAATTTTACTCAAAAGCAAAGGACTGTTATCTGTAGGAATATCTTTGGCAGTATCTAAAGGACAATTGGCAAGATTTAAGAAATAACATTTTAACCTTAAATGGGAAGTTATCCATCAGTTCCCAACACAGTATCCAGGGAATCCCAAATAAAATTGCAAAAAGTTGTGAAGAATGGTGCTTACATAACCTAAAAGTCTAAATTATCTTTTCAGTAGTAATTAATCCATAGATAATTTCTGGCAGATGAAGCAACAAAGACAAATATCTTATGTAGCACTTCTTATCTGGCCAGGTATCTACCATGTTTCAAAGATAAGAATTACCTGATAACTCTGCAAGAAGTCTGAGCAATCTTGTAGTTCGGCCTTGTTGTTTTAAGGTTGAGGACATTTGCGTCCAGACAGGGCAAGCGATGAAACCAGTTGTGCAGTGGAACCCGGTTTCCTTTTCAGTCCAATATCCTTTCCAAAACTGGTGACTTGGCAGAAAGATGGACAGCCTAGTAGGATATCAAGCAATTGTACGAACAAAGTGAAACAAAAATTTCAAAGACGTGGAATTGGAAAAGATCCTAGATGGGATAACTGTTAATACCTGGAGCCATCTGACACATACTGAACCACACTTTCAGAAATAGGATTTGAGATTCTAACTATTTGGACAAATGTCAAATAATCCTTATTCAAACAATGTTTGAGAACTACTTTAATAAACAATGATTCCAGGGGTAGTTGGTCATTGAGTGTCTTCATAGATTTAGGAAGAAAATAATGTGTGTGAAGAAACTTCAATTTTCTTAAATTAAAAAAAGAAGGTGAGTTTTTAAATTGTTTATTCATTAAACAAGAACTATTGAATCTCTACTATACCCAAGCATTGTGCAAGGTGCTGTATGTTCAATAGTGAATAAAAGAGTCAAGATGCCTGCCCTCCTGGACTGGAGTAAAACATACAGTGATTACATATTAAAACATTTTTTTATCATTTCAGAAGTTCTCCTATAAATTCCTTTTTTAGCTAGAGGTTTCCATTACTAGCTAAAAGCAAAGTAAAATGGCCCTAGGGCCTACTGAAATAAAAGGAGTGAAAAACCTAGGGAAGGATTTTGTTATAAGGAGAAGAGACAGTCTTTACCTATCTGTGCTGAAACCAAGCCAATGAAACTGAGACTTCTGGGTCCGTCTAAGTAGAGCAATCATGTAATTTATCACTCCAAACTACAGTACTTTTATGAGCAAAATGAAGCAGTACTAATACCTTAATTTCACAGAGCTAATACTGTCCCATGCAAATGAGGACATGTGGTTACTTAGCTGTAAGGTAGTTATAGCTTGTCAGTGACCCATGTGTGTTACAAGATTCACTAGTACTAACCATGACCACGGATAAGCCAATAAATTTAAAAACCAATTTACTATCCCTAGGAAACACATATATTTCAATTGAACAGAATACATATTTCACTTGAGTTTTTTAAAAAATCTATTATGGCATTGTGATATTAAGGCACATATTTAAATTCTGCACTGGAGTTTCATAACCACTGAGTAGGTAAAATTCCACAATGTAAATCATTAAGTCACTGACAAAATAATATCAAAGTCCCACTCTCACTAGCATTAATTAACTGTTGCAAGAGCCAAAGTAAAAATAAACAAGTGAATTACCATGCATTTACATGTTCAGTATAAAATTTGAACTTTCTCTATTTTTTCCAAAGAACACATTTTGTGATTTTCTTTCACCACAGACCAGGAGCTACAGTTGAGCACACCTGGATTATTAGAATGTGCAAACAAATACAGGTAACTCTCAGTGGTGTGCCGAATATATTCGAGGAAAGCTCTTTGATATCTGTGGAAATTTAAGCCAAAAGAATTAGAATTCTCTGTTAATTGAGAGTGGTTGACAGTCCTGGTCATTTTTTTAGCCAAAAGAATGCAAAGTCTGTTAATATGTCACCTGTTATAAAATGAACTACACTGTTGTCTAAGGATTACCAAAAAAGTCAATTTATTGATCAAGTTATCCACTTCAAAGACTTCAGTGATTGAAATTTCACCAAGATCTGATACTCATCAAAACAACATTGTATTTCTGCCTTGGTTCTTCAGTGTGATGACAACCAATGTGACAGGTACTGTTCTCTCATCCTTAGAACATTTTTTAGGCCAGAACATTATTATAGTTCATCACATTGTGTTGAGTGATTAAAATGATAACCAGACAGATACCAGATTTCAAGGCTTCAGTACAGTATTTAGATGCTGCATTTCCTATTCATTTAAACCTGATATGATAATCTTTCATAATGCATAGAACTTGTAAAAGAAGTTTTGAAGTGATAAATCAAAATCAAGCCAATGCAGTAACCATGCAAAAAAATAGTGATGATGATCAAAGTGGGAAAGTAAAAAAGCCATCTGCATATTTGTGCAAAAATGCACCAACCTCTCCCCTCCCAACAAAAAACTCAGAGTAAGGGGTTATTTCCCTTCACATCAGGAGAAGGCTATAGGAGGGGACAGTTCAGACGTACATGAGAGGTAAGAAAACAAAAGTTTCATCCCTCATTGAAGAATGTCACCGGGACCCACTAATGGGAGTACTCTACATCTGGGTGGCTTCTGACTCAGCCATGTTTTCTCATTAATATTATTGACATTTCTCGTGAAGAGGTGCCTCTTCCAGTGCATACCAGATTGATCATATCTAATCCTCCTAATACCTTCCTGAATTAAGTATCATTACTGCATTTTTCTGATGAAATACAAAAGCATTTAGTGATACTTTATGAGTCCCAAGTTTGTGGCTCCCTATTCATTCACCCAAGATCTGGATATTCAATATCACAGAAAGGCAAACAATACAACCCATCCTTTGTTAGGGAAAATAATCCCATAAAAGGCCTGCTTCCACAGTGAGCAGGAAGAAAACCAACTTCTATGGGGCCCGAAGCTTGTACACAAGCTTTGGGGAGCCTTCTTAAGTAAATTAGGTACAAAATTGGTATGAAAAAATGAGAAAAAAATAAAGCAATTACAAAATTTTAAAAGTTGATAAATAGCACAAACATCACACTATCCAGAAACAATACTATTAGTATTAATATTATTAATTAACTGCCTGCTATATTTCTATAAGGCATTTTCCATACATTGATCTGATCACCTCTTCATATGACAGCAATTTTATTTTCAATAGAAAAAAATAGAAACAATTTTGTCTTCCCTCTCTCACGGCTGTGGAAATTATTTCTGTTATTCATAGTTTAGAAAAGTTTCTTTCAGCTTCACAACTCATCACTGGTAACAGCACATCTGTGACTCCCTCCTGAATTTTTGCTCAGGAGGCCCTCATAGCCTGGACACGCACTGGAAAACCACAGTCCTTCGCCCTTCCTGGGCACGCACACTATAGAGAGAGGACTTGGACTTGCAAACTCCAGTATCATAATTTGTTATCAGATCTGAGGCCCCACTGAGCACTCACACCCAAACCGCCATGAAGAATACTAGTCTTTCATGCCGCTTGTCAATGTTCTAGCTCAAGCCCTTTCAAGACATACTAGAATTGCACTTCCTGTCCCTGGCCTCCTCAGTCTCCCTGAAGTCAGGTCAATTCCGGCCAGAGTTGTGGGTAGAAGAGAGGTATGTCATTGGGGTTGGAGCACTGAATGCTAAGACAACTTGTAAGCCATGGTCAATGGCAATGTTCCACAAAGAGGCCAGGTGCCATTGGCCTGAGTCCCTCAATGAGGACAACGATAAATGGAGCAGAGCCCATAGGTAGCCAGTAATAGGCAAGTACTGTGACCCAAGAAATAAATCTCTGTTGTCATAAGCCATTGAAATACCCGTGCGATTTGTCACTGCAGCAAAATCTAGCCTACAGACTAAAACAGGGCTCCAAGTGGTCAGCAGTGGGAAATTATACTTCATTTCAAGGTCACAACATTAAGTATCAGGGCATACTAGTTGATGTTGGACCCCAGCACCCTGCTGTTAGAAATTGGTGAGGTACCTGGTCTGCCTCAGCCACGGCGCCTCTGGAATTTAGGCACCAGGTGTGTGTACTTGAGTGAGGTGCTTGAGTCAACTCGATTGGGAGGAATGTGGTGAAAATGAAAACAAACGTGCAGAGAGGGATGTCATTCAGACAGCGAAGGCAATGACTACCATGCAATCAAGCCAGTCACGGGAGGCTTCCTGGAGCTGTGAATCTTGAACCAGATCTTAAAGGACATGGGTGCTGGGAAGAGGAAGTGAAGGAAAGCATCATAAATGGAGAGAGCCTTTGAGAGAGCAGTAGAGTGGGGCAAAACGTGTGCTGTGAGGGAGATGCCTGAGAACAGCCTGGTTGTGCAGAAGAAAAACAGGCATCAGACACCCCAGTCACTGTCAGGCCCTGCATCAAAGACCCCTAAATTTCTCCCTCTGGCAACTACAGCAGCCTCGTCGCTAGCCTCCCCGTCTACTCGCCTCCAAGGGTTTAGAGTGGCCCTTAAATGCCAATCCCACCACGCCGCACGCTGCTCGGCCCCTGAGGCCTCCCGATGCATGTAAAATCAATGGCAAATCTTCAACGGAGGCACAGGAGGTCCTGCCAAATCCGGCCCCAGCGCCCCTAACTTGTTAGCGGGTACCCCCATCACCCGCATTCGCCACCTTTCACACACGTTCTTTTTTTCATAAACTTGATGAAAGCCTGGTCACAGTTCTTGTCCACCTGTGTGGGTCTCCCTGGGCAGTCAGCCCACCCCTGACACTCTCCCCAGCCTGTTTTCACCCATCGGTGGAAGGCAAAAACGAGCGCCCGGCAAAGATGGCCCCATCCTAATCCCCATGGGATTGTTAGGTTACATGGCAGAGGGGACTTCCGGTCACGGGTGAAACTGAGATGGCAAATCAGCTGACCTTACAACAGGGAGATTATCCTGGGGTCCTCGAAAGTGACCGAGGGAGCAGAAGCGTGTCCGTGAACGAGACGTGACTACAGAACACGGGGCAGAGGGATGCGGTGCTGCTGGATTTGAAGAGGAGGAAAGGGAACCACCAGCAAAGACATGGGGGACGTCGCCAGCAGCTGGATAAAGCGCAACGACAACAACCTCTTCTCCCTTAGAGCCCCCGGGAGCAACGCGGCGCTGGCGATACTCCGCTTTCATCCCAGTGAGACCCGGGGCAGACGTGTGACCTTCGGAGCCGTAAGATAACAAACGTGAGTTCTTTCAAGCCACTGAGATTTTGGTATTTCTCCCAGCAGCCAAGGAAACTCATATATCATTCTTCAGGTCCCCGTTTAAATCTCCCTCTCTGATTTCAATTGGTTCTTCTACTTTTACAATGTCCCCAGCACTGTGTTCTTTCTCAGTACTTATCATAGAGGGTAATTATATATCCACTTTTGTGACTATTTGATAATATGGGATAATATCACTTTTGGACTCGAATTTTCACAAGGGTGGGGACTGCAGTTTTTATCATCACTGCATCGCCAGCACCTGGCACTGTGCTTTGCACACAGTGGGCCCTCACTGAGCATATTATTTACAGAATAAACACACAGAAGAATCCCAGATGCCTGCAATGCATCTGACAGGTTAAAAAAATTTTGAAGTTCAAAAAGTTTCCTTTAGTTATCAAAGGCACACAGCAACTAAGCTGCAGATTTGGAGCCTGAACACCAGTGATCTGACCCCAAGACTCCGGTCCCCGCCCCCCATATCCGTCTGAGGCGGGGACATTCATTATCCATTTCTTAGCAGAACCTCTGGGGGTAACTCTTGCTGACAGTTATTTTCTCAGTGAATAAATCCTTCTTCAGTAGCTCATGCCTTTAAAGCAATCAGAAGGAATTCTGCAGCTCACATGCAACATCTTCCAGAATTATCTGAGACCCACTGCCTGTAGCATCCCAACCTGTACCAAAACTGATTGAGGCAAAATCCCAATACTTATTAATACTTATTTTTGAAAGGATCAAAATGCAGAACAACAAAGAATCTTAGCATCCTTTCACTTTATCTTTAAGTGGTAATAGCACTAAAATGTCAGCGATTCTTCATGATTTATATTTTTAAATTAAGAGTCCTGGTTAAGAGTCAATGAACTAGACAACCCTTAGGCAGTGACCCTGGATTGTCAGCTTTGACACGACCTTTGGTGACTGTCCACCTATGCGTTCTAATTCACTCATTCATGTATGCATCATGCATTCAACAAGTCTTCGCTGGCCTTTGTGAAGCACTTCATGAGCATTTTACTATTTCGTCTTCACACAGCCATTAACAACTAGGCTGAAGTGTGAGTAACGGGTTCAAGGTCACAGAACCCGTGAGTAACTGAGCCCCAGTTTCCTCCTGGAAAACGACACTTCTCAGAACCTGGACTGCCAGCCCTCAGGTGCAGACTGTCTGTCCCCTGGCCTCAGGCAGAGCCTCCCTGCCCCTCTGCTTGTCCATCATCCTCAGTCTTGCCTCCAAATGGCTCTCACAGCAGTGACTGTGATCACCTACTTGTATCACTGTTTCCAACATTAGGAAATGGATTACCCTGAAACAATCTCTCTCTCTCTCGTTCGCTCACACACACACACACACACACACAGTTATCACCATAAGCATTGATTCAGTTATAAAAATTAATTTCAATCACTTAGCAAAGTCTGTGGACAACCTCCTATGACAGAAATGTTCTGATAAAAACCAGAACCTGACAACGCCTCCGAGAGGGCAGAAGCCAGCACGAAAGCAGCAGGTGCAGGAGGGAGGAAGAGCAGGAGGAAAATCGCAGGCAATCACGTGCTCCCCGACATCAGACAGGGAACGTTCACGTGCTCCCCGACATCAGACAGGGAACGTTCACGTGCTCCCCGACATCAGACAGGGAACGTTCACGTGCTCCCCGACATCAGACAGGGAACGTTCACGTGCTCCCCGACATCAGAACAAGCGTTAAACGCAGCCGCCCAGCGTCCCCCCCGCCCAGCGTACCCCCTGCCCAGGAAAGCGTGCTGCCTACGCTCAACCCGTCCTCAGCAGCACAGCCCCGGGCCGGTGCTTTGCGACTGGCATCTAATTCAACACTCTCTCACTTGTTAACACGAGGCCAACGTCACTATTTAAAGTTACGGTGTGCACAGCTCTCCAGGAGCCTGAAGCTCCTGCAAGGACATGAAGAAAGGTGGTGGCCCCGCTCTCCAGGCCCTCAGGGCCGTGGCTGAGCGCGGCAGAGGCCGTCTCCGGAGGGAAGCTGGTGGCCGTGTCTGAAAGGCTGGATGGGAAGTGGATTTCGAGGCAGCAGCAGCGCAGCTGGCACTCTGTGGAAGGGACTGAACCGCAGGTGCCAGGAAGAGGATGAGCTGATGGAACAGATGAACAGCCCCAGAGCGGATTGAAAAAACGACACTATGACGTCAGCAGTGCCTAGGCTGGGAGGGGAGAAGGGAACGGGACAAGGACAAGCCCACGTCACGGTCACAGCTGCGCAGAGCAGGGATGTGACATTCAGGAGCCCCTTGTGGACGCGGGGGGGGGGGGGGGGGGGGGCACGTGATCCATCCGCTGCTTCTCTGAGGACGGAGTTAGCTTCCCTCCCAGGATGAGCAGGTGTGAGAAAGTCACGAAAGCCACAGGCAAAACCGCCTCAGTCCCGGGCCGCTGAGCCCCTCCACGCCTGGGAGGCCCTAACGCGAGGCCGGGAGGCGGCAGGACCAGGCGTCTTGGAGCAGCAGCAGCACAGGAGTGACCACGAGGAGGAGCGCCACCCGCTCCTGCCTGAGGCTCGGGGACACCGCTCCGACCCCGTAAGGGCACGCAGCCGTGACCTTACCTTACACCTTGCTCTGTGGACACCAGGGAACCGTGTGTGACGAAAGGTGAGAATGTTCTCAGCAAATAACCTGATAACAAAGGTGATCCCTCTCTGGCTTCATTCCTGCGTGTTGCCAGTCCCTCCTGTCTTCTACCGACCCAAAGGGCACAGCTTCGCCTCTGCGAGTGAGACTGGGCGTGCTGCCAAGTGATGTTTAGAGGCCAAGTGTACTAGGACCTCTGTATCCAAACGAGTGTTGTCCCCCTCCAAGTGACAGCGTTGACACCATTGCAAACAAACCATGGACATCAACATGCTGACTGTATTTTTTAGTATCCAAAAAAGTAGATTACTTACACAGAAGTCTTATTTCTCAGCTGTGGTTTCGAATCCTAAAGACCCAAACAGTGGCAATTCCAAGAAAACAGCCCTTTCCCCTCCCCGTTTCCCTCACAGCGACCCTCATTTTGCAGGGAAGAAGCTCCTAGCAGTGTCCCAAAGGCTCGCGGCTGAACCATACGTATCACAGATGACGTCACCCACGGGGCCTCGGTTTCTTTGTGAATTGATAGAGTTGGCCCAGAAGAAAGTCATGATTGCTCTCAACTTCCCAATGCAAACATCCTAAGTAGTTGCAGTCTTTTTGTTTGCTTACTTTTTCATTTGCTTGCTTGTGAAACAGAACAAACAATACCTCTAAGAGGGGTCCATCTCTGACAACTTCCAAATCCAGAATGTGACGAGGGAGTCCCCTGGTGGTGTAGAGGCTTAAGGCTTCGGCGCTGGCACTGTCAGCACTGCGGCCTGGGTTCGATCCCAAAAAAGAATGTGACAAAATCCTGGGCCTCCGGCAGGGTGTAAGGAGATGCAGGCTGGGTGGGCGCCTGCACAGAATGCTGGATGACCCGTGGGGTCAAGGAAGTAGCTGGAGTCTGTCAGTCCCACACTTGGGTTTTGTGGTGGCTGCAGAGACAAAGAAATATGGCCGAGTCCATCTCAGGCCCGCAAGTCAAGACTGGAAAGTAACTGGAGCTGCTTTGCAACTCTAAGTGAATACAGACCCATCTGTTACATCTTTTTTTTTTTTTAAGAAATAACCTGAGGGAATATTCGAATTTCTGTCACATCAATGGACATGTATTTATCACCCGTGACACTCAAGGTGCATTAAGATGTGTTGAGATACATAGAAAAGTGCACAACACTGTCTCTGCCCTTTGTCCCACTTGGGAAAGAAAAGATGCAAGCAGATAAAAAAGTAAACCCCAACAGATTTCATTTAACCTTGAGGCAGATCAGAAAGCTAATGCAATGCCACATGTGAATGGTTAATTTTATAACTGGCACTTTCTCCTGAATTTCGAGGAGGAGGATGAACTTCAGGTGGGAGTGACTGTTACAGAAGCGGCAGAATTTGAGATGGAACCTGAAAGCATGAACCAAGGTAACACTGGGACTAAGAGCTAAGGCTTTAACGCTACACAGGGAGAGCCTGAGCCCAGCCTGGCTGACGATGTTGCCGATATAAGTTCTCTGAGCCTTACTTTCTCTCTAAAGTAGAGGAAGGGGATAAGCCAGTAACAGCCTTCCTCTATAAATCACTTACACAGGAATCCTGACCTCAGCTTTGGCTTCCAGAGGAGCCAATCTAAGATAATTTCCACACTGAGGTACCATATTAATGTAAGGCTACCGTGTGTGTGTGTGTGTGAGTGTGTGTGTGTGTGTGCGCGTACGCACGCTAAGGTATCTTGAGGAATACAAAGGACAATGCAAATATTTCTATTAAGGATATTTCACTTACCTCCCAGAATGTTGTGAGGATTGAAAGAAAGACTACAATTTAAAGTGCTTGAACAGTACCTGGCACTTAGCCATCACTCAATCAACAGGAGCTATTATAATACTTTGTTTCAAAGGCAGAACTGTTAGCTTCAATTATGCTCAGTTTCCTCTTCTACAAAATGTAATGAGAATACCTACATCTGAGATTTACTGTGGAGATTAAATAAGGGGCTTAGGGCAGTAAGAGAATCTAATACTAATACAGATCTTTTCCTCATCTTGCCTAAAAATTGTTACGTAACAAACAATGACACCATTTTGTTTCTGGCTGTACGCTACTTAAATAGTAGTGAGAAGTGAACATTTCTTAAGCACTTCGTATATGCCAGAAATCAGAATGCTTCATGCATATTATCTCATGTAATTCTCAACACCTATGAGGTGGGTACTGGTATTCTGTTTTGTAGATGAAGACACTGGGGTATACAAGGTCACATGTTGGTTAAGTGGCAGAAAAGAAATTAAAACCAGATCATCTGACTCCAGAGTTCATGACCTTGACCACTATACTATGCTAATCATGTGGCAATGATAGAACAACCTGAGTGCTTTACCTCTGCTTTTAGAATAACAAATAGAGTATCCAATTTTATATGTAATTTAAAAAGAAGAATAAAACATGTGACATATTATTAGGTTAAGTTTTCTGTGGTAATTGGCAGTCTACCCAACATAGAAATATAACAGTCTTCCCAAGTTAGATTAATTTTTGGCCTCCTACAAAACCTTACATGGTTATCAATTATCTTTCCCATGATGACAAGTCTACCAAATAACAAACAGGAGAGATAGGGGGAAAATCAACAATTTTTTATAAACAATATTTATTTAGAAATAAATTTTAGAAGTAAATTCTGAGTTTGAAATTAATTTTCAAAATAATCTGCTGGTGTGTAGAATCTGGGGCGTCTTAGGTTGTGTTAAAGTGCCACCTGCAGCAAACACTGAAATACATGCACAAAACGTGTCTGTGGAACATTCCTCTCTGTGTTTATTTCAATAGCAGCTCCTTACATTAAGTCCCATTCCACCAGCCATGGCACATTTTTACTCTGTGGTTATTTCCATTCATTATTAACAGCTTTTGGAATGCAGGGACTATTTTTGAAAGGAAATGAGCCAGTCAGATATATCTGGAGGCTTCACAGATGGCATTTTTTAGAATAGTTTTGCTTTCATTTTGCTATTGAAAAGTCCTTTTAGACCCCTTTGCAACATGCAATAATGAGCTCACATTAACTGATACATGATGTGTGCTTCTGCTATTTTTCCTCTGCTTCACTTGGCAATTAAACACACGATTTCCCTGCAAATGACTATAATTTTTTGCTTCCATAATATTTATGTCAACTCCAGAGGAGCTGGGAGTTGGCATCCTGAAAACCTGACCATCTGAGGCGGTGGCAGCAGCTTGTAATTTCATCTGTATCCACTAATTACTGGATGATCAGAACACCAGAAATAAAAAAATCATATGCTGAAAAACCATAATGTGTGCCCTCAGCTGGCTAAATCAGTAATTTGAAGCCATGTGCAAATGAGCACATAACTTTCTGAGTGATTTATTGCTGTTTTGGGAATACATACCGAGCTCAGAAAATATTTCAGTTGACCTCCACTACAAACTTCCAGCAGGAATGTGACTGACAGCACCATGCCATCTTGCCACGAGGTCCGCAGAAGCGGTCCCTTCTTGTGTCCAAAGGTGTGATCAGGACACATGTTCTGCAGAACTGTCAATGAGACTCAACACGGTGGCACTCCATTGAAGGAAGAATTCATGCACGGAAACCTCTGTGGTTATTTGCATTTCTGTATTTGGGCATCATGGAAAGAACATGAGGTGGGGTAGAAGCTTTTGTTGCACCCCAGGAAGTACCAACTCCCTCTTTGCAAATTCTAAGGTAACCCAGTGCCTCGTTTTGCATATGAAGAAAACCGAGATGGAGAAAGATGGAATTATTTTCCGCCAGCTGCACACTTAAATGGTGGCCAGGATCCCGGCCCCTTCCCGCCAGGGCGGGTTCCACCTCACTGCCAGGGCCCTCGCTGTGTTCTCGGCGGCTCCTCGCCTCACCGGGGAGGACTCACCTGCCGAGCCGCACAGGGCCTCCCCGACACGTATGATTCCTCTGCCCAGGAAACAGGTGCCCGAGCTGTGGCCTAACAGAGCTCCTCCCTGGTCTGCACCTTATCCCACACCCCCAAGCTTCACTGACACGGCTTACATTTAGGACAGACTAGTCCGCGAAGTAAGCACGCGCTGAGATTTACGTTCTACAGGCCCAGTGATCAGTCAGTTCTCGTTATCCACAGGGGTCACGCAGTATAATGTAACTTCAAACACTGAATTAGCAAATGCTGGCCTACTGCTCCCAGAAGAAGGAAGTAAAATACAGGGGTAGGTTTCTGCAAGCCTGTGTTTTATGTATTCACATCTACTGATCAGTACATAACCTTGTTTTATGTGTGTTTCTGTTTAAAGACACCTTACTTCATATACCCTGTTCGTTCATTAACATGAAATCATGGCCAGCAGCACCACTATTCCTGCCTGAACAAAGGTTGTCTGACACAAGGCACATCGCAGCTGTCTGGAGCTGGAGAACGCCGGACAGCACTTCAGCACGGCCCCTGGGGGCCACTTCAAACTCGTCGTCACCCACTGAGAGCTCAGCACCGCCAAAAAGAGCAAAAGGGCACGGCCCGAAACAGACCGTGGGAAGTGCAGGTGACGGACGGCACATGGAGGTGTCGCCTGGTTCCATCTCAGCTCTAATCATTCCCACGGATCGACTCACGTTTCTCAGATTCTCCCCTCTGCTCACGTCGACGAACGACTGCAGAAGTCCTGCACGGGCTGATTTGGGGTCACAAATAAATTCCAAGGGGCAGGAGAATTTGCAAATATGGAACCCAGGAATGAGGAGGCCCTGCTGTACCGCCTGCTCCTGCTGCAGCCTCGGATCTATGAGCGGAAAGAGTCAGAGGAGCGGTGGCACACAGGGAGGGGGTAGCAGGGAAAATGCTGGGGGGGCAGTGAGGGCGGTGATACTTGAGATGGGTTTCAGAGAACTGACAGAATCCAAAAAGACCAAAGAGGATCTCCAAGTTGATTCTTCAGTTTTTCCTCTTTTCTCTGGTACGGTAAGAGGACAATGTTTTCTTTCTGCTGGAAAAGCTTTGTTTAAGGGTCTTGCTACCTGAACACAAAGACGTAGGAGTTACTGCGCAGGGTCAGTGGGGCACGCAGTTTGGAACACCCCTCACCTCCCTTGTACCACACAATTAGCGGAGCGGTACGTATCCCCTTAGATCAAACATGCGGCGACAGGTGTGCTTAGCCGCGGCCAGCTGAACGTCTGGGAGAGTGAAGGGGCGCGCCTGCTCCCGTCACGGACCCCTTCTTGGTGCAGATCTGTGGTCAGACGCGGCACTGAAGTGGAAGAGGTCTTTGGTCCCTGAAAAGTGTCAATAAATGGTGCGTGTGGCACACTCCCAGCAGAGACAGATCAGCTCAAACTAAACGGAAAGCTACTAACTGGCACATAAAAGTGTAATTAATTTTATTTATACTTATTAAACTCAATACATCCAAAAATATTATTTTAACATGTAGACAATATAAAAAATTCCTAATGGACTATTTTGCATGTTTTTCAGACTAAAGCTTCAGAGTCTGGTGTGTATTTTTCACCCACTACACATCACAACTCGGAGCAGCCGAACATGACGTGTCCCATGGTCACACACAGCTTGAGGCTAGCGTAACAGACTCCTGAAATCAGCAAGGATGCTAGTCCCTTTACATGTCCCAGGACTAATCACTTACATCTACCCTTCTGTAATCCAATGCTTTAACCAAGCGTGTTATTACCTTTACATGCCTAGATGAAGAGAAATAACCAGCATTTAGCAAAAGGCCATCAGCGTTAACAAGGAACATTGATTTTCCCTTCTTTTTGCTTTGATTCCCACAAAGAATAAAGCCTTAGGCTATACCTTTAATTAAAAAACGCAGCCCCAAATTAGTCTCTTCCAGAGAGCTTTCTATCATCCACTAGTTAAACTGAAGGCAGTTTTAAAAAAAATACTCAGAGTTCCCTGGTGGTGTAGTGGCTTAAGGCTTCAAGGCGCTGCGGCCTGGGTTCGATTCCCAGCCAGGGAGCTACCCACATACCAAAAATAATAAAAATAAAAATAAATGAAACACGACCATTAAAAAAAATACTTAGAAGCCTGTGAAGGGTTAGATGTTATGTATTTTGCTTTGCATCTTATGCTTCTTTATTTTGGTTTCTTCTAGTTTTATTAGAATCTGTGTCAACTACAAACTATTTTGTGAGTCCCCAAACTACTCTTTTCCCAGCGCCCTCATTTTAACCTAATGACTGTAATTGGTTCTAATAATAACTATAATTACTCTTCATATTTTTATTGGTTTTTCATACCTATTATCCTGGCTGGGCCACAGGGCAATCTCATGAGGTGAGCCCAGTTTATGGGGGAGGACCTTGTGGCCCCCCTTGGGTCCAGGGGCTTACCAAGGTCGTACAGCTTGTAAGTGGGAAAAATAAAAATCAGAATGGAAACGGGTCTCGGTTCATGACAACATGTCAACAAAGATCTTCCTCAGGTGTTTGTAGATGTTTTTGGCATTGGTTTTACTTTTTCAGAAAAGTATACTATAACATTATTAATTCATAATTGTGAGAAGTAGGTTGCAAGAACGAGAACATTTTCCCATGAAATTTTTTTAGGCCTAAGTTGCTCTGTCTGCCTAGCAAACAAATCGACATTTAAGTCTCTCTCCCTGCAAGCTGGCAAAGGCAAGGACTGGGAATTATTCAGGAGTGAGCAACTCAGCTTCTCAGTAAACACACAACCTATTTGGATGAATGAATAAATGAATGAGCAAATGTGCTGTCTCCCCAACCGGCCGGGAACGGGGACCGTTGCTGCACATCTAGTAGCTACACACGAGAATCTAAAAATACCTGCCGTGGTACGAGTCAACCAAAGTAACATTTCCAAAATCCAGGAAAGGGAAAAATGTTGCATGGGTTTACTCTGCATAATTTAGGCTATATAAATTAACTAAATGATAAAAAAGAATCAAATACTTCTAGCAGAAAGATTTATAATGGATTTAATAAACTCAAAAGTTCTAATCCCCCAAACAGCACCCTGATTATGATGAAATATGTTAGCTGGAGAGGCGAACAGTGCTAAAGTACCTAAAGGAATTCGGTTACTTGAACTATTTGAAATTTTCAAGAGACATTTCAGCAAGTCCAAGATACAGCATGGGCCTCAGCAGCATGGACGCCCACCCCTCTATACCGCCCTGTGGCTCTGTGGGAACTCGCATGGGGTCGCATCAGCTCAGTCACGTCCTACCCTGCACAGCCTCACCAAGGCACAGACTAAGACCCAGAACCCAGCACCATTTTTTGTCACACATCCTGGTGTATTCAAACCTACAAGGTTAAAAACAAAGAACCCTTAAAAATGAAGAGAAGTCTCAACACTCCAAAGTGAAAAGACAAATAAATATTCTCTATACAAGACATAGAGGGTTCATTTTTAGCAAAACACACACAAATTTCAGCAGTGCTGACTGCTGAAAATAGCAGCACTGTGAGCGAAGACTCTGGCCCTTGGCGTGACCCTGCTCAAGCCGTTTTACCTCAGCTTGCTCCTGTGTGAAGTGGAAATGCTGTAGAATAATGCCTCTGAGAGCTGCTGCAAGGATTAACTGATGAAGTGATTTTATAGGCAAAGTATGTTTTAAAAACTAAAAACCGCCCTTTACTTCTGACCTGTTAAGCCTATCCAACACATCTATACAGCATACTGTCACCTACTAGTTAAAGACTTACCATAGACCGCCCAAAGGTTTTCCCAGCAATTACATTTGTCTCCCTTGGTTTATTTCCAACCTGTGAACGGCTGTCGGAGGCAGGTAGCCCAGCCTGTCCTTTCCACAGCAGCCATAATGGCTGGGGCAGAGACATGCGTGCAAGCTCCTTGCGTGCAGACACTGGGAACTTGGAGCAGGTTGGAAGGAGCAGGTGTCCCCCAGCTGCCCCTGTCTTTGGGGAGGACTGCCAGCTACCCCTAGAGCCCACTGGATTAGAAGGCTGGCCCTCAGGCAACAGCTTTCCAAGTTTGCAGATCAACCTATTTCAGGGGAAGACGGGGTGGGGAGGGGTGACTTCCTTGGCTCCCTCTGCACCAAGCCCTGTGGCACAGCCTTGGCGAGTGCACTCACTAGTTAGGAATTAACCTCTGGCTTGCTGTAGTCTTGCGGGTCTTGTGAACACAAGCCCTCATCTTGCAAAGCTAGGTGTTTTGGGAGCCATCCCTCTGGTGAGAGTCTTAAATTACAGTGTGGTAGATAATGCCCCCCAAGGCAAAGCTGGGAGTTGGGGGTTCCCTCCCAACTGCATGGTGCTGTCAGGGGTGGGGTTTATGGTGTGTCCCAGCCCTTCCGCCCTATCTGAGGTGGGTGTTCACATTTGTCTGATGTACAGGAGTCATCCTGTATCTCTTCTAGAGGGAACTGCTCCACATGTAGCTGTACATCGGTGTGTCTGTGGGAGGAAGGGCACTCAGGAGTTTCCTATGTTGCCATCTTGGTCAACTTCTCTTTACTTGGGTTATGGGTTTTTGGAAATAATATCAACAGGCAAAAAGCACCCTTCCTGCCACAGTACCTTGGAGATTAGGACACAATCTCCACACCAGGGGTACCTGATATCACGTGACATCACTAGGGATAGTGACCTCAAGGCTAAGTAAGGTTCTTTGCTGGAAATTTACTATTTTTCCCTCTAGTCTTTAGAAGTATGACTTTATTACATTCAGATTTAAAATGTGCTGCAAAAAATAAAAGAGGAGCAACCAGAGAGAAAGAGAGAAAAAGCCCAGAAAGAATACTGTCGATATAGTCAAGAAAGACAAAAGGATTTCAGGAGTGAGGTCATGGTCAACAATGTCAAATACCACAGGAAGTAAAGTAAGATAATTACTGAAAAGTGTCAAATGAAATATTGTGATGACTCTAATAAGATTAATGTTAATTGTTTGATGGAGCAAAGCCAGAATGCCAGGGGCTGGGCTAATTATTAAAAGTGAGCACAGAGTGTATTATAAATTACATATTCTGGAAGCTTGACTGTGAAGGAAATATATGCAAAGGGTAGTGGTTAGAAGGAGACAGTCACAGGGGCAAAGGAGGTTTTGTTTGTAATTTTTTTAATATGGAAGAAACTTGAGACAATATGTATGCTAAATGGAAAGAGATGACAGAGAGACAGAGAGATGGGGGTTAAAGACATAGACAACTTGGCTGGGTAGAATAAGTGCACGTGGGCAATGTCACAATATCTACCACAATGTGAGGCTGGGTTACTATTGACTGAACGATAATGTCCTAATTATTACTGATTTGTTTGTCAAGAATGCTTAAAATGTTAATGAGACAGCCTACCAGCTCAGAAAGCACAGTGTATATTTACAATAATAATAATAATAATAATAATAACAGTAATGATATCATTTCTTACATGTGTCCAAATCTCCAGGCTGTTCTTCCAGATTTTTAGTTGACGCTCGCAAAATAATTAGTAATTACAGAGGCAAAAATATTAAGTTTATAGTGGAGAATCCTAGCAGACACTGCCTTAGTCAAGTGAGCTAAGTTAACATTACTGGATAAAAAACATCCGTGGGTGCCTGATGCGCTACACTGAGAAAGACATGTCATGTCTGAGTCAGCCTTCCAATCACGCATGAACTCAGTCTGATCATGAGAAGACAAGTTCGAGCTGAGGAACACTCTAAACAATAACTGACAAGTATTCCTCCAAAGTGTCTAAGTTATGAGAGATGAGGAAAGCTGAGGGTACCAGATTGGATTCCGGAGCAGTCAGGGAGCATTCGTAGAAAAAGTGGTGAAACTGTATCACATTCTGTTCGTTAATCAATAGTATTGGACCAAGGTTAATTTCTTAGCTTAGATAAAGGTTTTAGGTTTAGGTAAGGTGTTAGCATAAGCAAAAACTGGTTAAAGGGCATGTGGGAACTCAATTTTACAACTCTAGTCTAAATCTAAAATTATCTCTCAAAAAAAAAACCTAAATAAAACATTACAAGTAAACTCCCCACCGTTCCCTTTGCAATTCCACTCTTTCCCCTCCAAAGCTTGCAAGGTAAAATTCAATATTCTTAACTTAGCCTACAAAGGACTCATCTTATCCTGGCAGCAATTTCACCCCTAGCTTTCCTCCTGCCACTCTCCAACATTCCAAACAAACAAAAACACTGTACATGTCCTCAGTGTTTCAATGTGTAACACATCTCGGCACCTTTGCTCATGCTGTTCCTTCTTTATAGAATGTGCTTCCATGCCTATATCCACAAAATACCTACTAAACTTCCCAAATGACCCAAGAGCTCTCCTTGATTTCCTATCTCATTACAGATTTCCTTACTTTGTGTTCCCAGAACATTTTGTACATCCTGGTATTATAACACTTACCACACTGCATATTCCATTAGCATTATGAAATTACTTATCTGTCTTCTCTACTAGATTAGCAGCTTCCTCAGAATTAAGAGTCATATTTGACTTAAGGGTACATATCTAACACCTAGAAACCCTTAGGACACTCAATAAATGTTTGGTAAAATAAATGGTCTAGGTAATCAACCCAGGTTGATCTTGAGTATCTGAAATTATGTAAGTATATTTGTAAGTTCCAACAATAGCCATAGACTTCTACTTACATTTGATCAAAGTGAGAGGACAGTTCTTTTTATCTGTTTGCAAAACATTAGGTACATCATGAAATTTAAGTAAACATCAAGGATTTACTCAATCCAATCAGAGGGCAAGAGAGGTTAAAATACTAGGAAAATATTTCCAAGTATATAAGGTAGACAAAGGGTAAATATCCTAAGGTGTAAAGAGTTAGGCTGTGGTTCCCTTGAGGGTAGGGATTGGCACATAGAAGGTACTGATGTGAATATAAATTGGTACACAAGTTTTCTAGGAAACCTCTAGAATTAATGTATCAAAAGTTGTTGGGTTTTTTTAGTGTACATAATCTTGGACCCAGAATTCCAATTCTAGGTCTTTTTCCTAAGGAAATATCTGGACAAGTAAACAAAATATATGTACAAGGCAGCATTTATGTTAACAAACATTTAGAAACATTCTATGTGTCCACCATACAGATTAAGTACACAATGACACATCCATTAAATTGTTAGTAGTCAGCCATTAAAAATATTGGCATGAATCTGTGTTTAATTTGGAAAGCTCTCAAAGCTATATAATCTGAATTTAAAAAATTTTTATCTTTATTTTACTTTATATATATTATATATGTAAATATACATACTTTGAATATGTGTACATTTTATGAGTATATGTATGTATGGATAAGTGAATATATGAATATATATGGAAACATAGACCAAATATAAACAACTGTTAGCTCTGGGTAATGGGATTACAGTTCATCTGTTTCCTCTATGTGTTTTCTTATACACTGATTTGTTAAAATAATGACCATAGTAAGAAAAACATCTAAAATAAGTATTCACACACATATCTACACACCCTTCTTGGTTCTGGAAGAAACACAGCTGACCACCGTGTTAACTCTGCCCCCCATTGTCTGCTAGCATCCCACCCTCAGCAGGAGACAAATGACAACTGCTCTTGGGACCCGAGGCTGACCTGTCATGTTTGACAACTCCCCAAAGGACAATGAAAGCAGCGATGATGACCCAAGCAGCCGCCCAGAAACATGCTTCCATGCCCGGGGCATGGTGAATGCGGAAATGGGCGAGCCAAGGCGGGAGAGACCAAGCCCCCTCTGTCATCCTGTAATTCATCTTACCTAAGCGACTCCTTCCTCCCAAACGTGCCGCAAAGCAATGGAGGCTTTGGTGGTATGCGAGTGATTTATTTCATCGAGAGTTCAGGGGAAACAGGCTGGATTTACCATGTCCTTCCACATGCATGCAGGCATCTGAGCCTCACAAGCAGTGAGGTAGGCAGAAGAGCAATGCTCCTTTCATTTGAGGAAACTGAGGTTAAGAGAAGTCACAAGTCACCCAAGACCTCTCAGTGAGCGAGTACTGAAGCTGAAACACAGACCTTCTGATTCCCAGTTTTGAGCCCTTCCACCCAAAAGAAGGCATCCCAGACTGGCCTGCAGCACTTGGGAAAAACATTCTGAACCCTAGACCAGCCTTGTCCTTGATGATTGTTAGTCAGCAGGTCTCAGATGGAGCCGTGATATTGGCATTTTTTAAAAACTACACCAGGTGGTTTTTATGACTGGGTCAGATTGAGAGATGCTGACTAACACAATCACATATGTCCCTTATAAGAGAGAAATATTTATATGGAGAAATACTGACTCTCAATCACTACTGGGTTTTTAAATCAAGGTTAACTAAGACAAGGGCAGAACTTACACACAGGGCTGGTCTGTTCCACTCCAAACACGGTGCACTTGGGCCTTTTTAGGTGTGTACCATCGGCCCTTGAACAACGCAGGGGTTAGGGGTGCTCGGTCCCCCAAGTCGAAAATCCACATGTAACTTTGACTCCCTGGTCTCCCTCAGTATGCAGGATTGCTTCCAGAACACCGACGGATACCAAAACTCTCGGAACTCAAGTCCCCTGTGTAAACGGCGCAGAACAGCGCATGCGGTCAGCCCTCCTCGCCCCCGGATTCCCAACCGCAGATGGACAAAACTGTGTTCCATCCATGCAGCTGGCTTCATCGTGATGCCAACGTGGAGATACGGAGAGCCAACTGCATAGTTATTGAAGAAAGCCACGTCTGAGGGGCCCCCCACAGTTCAAACACGGACATTCATTTCCTTCTGTTTGGCTGTCCTCACCGCAGGCTGCGAAAACCACAGCTCTGGCCTGACAACTCCCCGTCCTTAGCTGATCTCACCTCCCCTGTGGCTGAGTCTCCATGCAGTGACCTCATTTTCCAGTCCCTTCCAACTCTGCCTGGACCCTAGTGTAGGAATCTCCCCCACAATCCCCATCTCAGAGACTGACCCAAAAGGGACTCGGTTTCCTGTGCAAATCAGCAGCAGTTCAGCCACTGGATGGTATCCACTTGTCAGTGGAGATGCACCCAGAAACACAGCTTCCTACCATCCAGGAGCCATGAAGCTGAGCCCCATCTCACCACACACTAATCTAGCATGTTCTTCCCTGGGAAGAAATAAGGCTGCTGACTGGCCTGTTCTCTGTGACAGCATGCGTGACTGGGAAAACGCTGAGGGGAGGCCAGTAATCCCCAGAACCAAAGCCCCTCTTCGTGCCCTGGCACTGCCTACTCACCAGCTCGAAAGCCCAGCTATGGCTGCTCCCCAAAGGGTGTGTCTGGCTGCAGCTGCTTCCTAGCGGTCCTTGCCTGGGCCGTCCGTATTACGGTGTTATGGAAAAGCTGTTCTCCAAGCCCATCCTCTAGGCTCTGCCGTTGTGTAAGTCATATCTAGCTGCTTTGCTCGAATTTGAGTAACACAGGTGAGGTACAGATAAAGTGCTTTGGGTGTGATGTGAAGGCAGTGATCACTCCAGACCAGAACTTAGAAAAGCCATCTGCCCTGTGGCGCACTTGATCTGGACCCTAAAGTCTGAGTTGGATTTGGACGTGTGGTAAAGTCTGGAAGGACATTATAGATGGAGGAAAAAAGCATAAGCAAACACAGAGAAAAGGATAAAGGGAGAGTGACTTTGGATTATTCTGTGGTTCCAAAAATTAGTTCTTTCGTTTTTAATACAGTCTAATAGGCCGTAATTCTTTTTGGAAATCTAAACTTGTGAGGAACTTTGAAGAAACCAACCAGATGAATGAGGGAAAGCAAAGGAACTAATAGTTACACAATACCTTCCATGAGCCAGGCGTCCTAAATGATCTCACTAAATCCTCTAAACCACACCTGGGAGATGGATATCCACCCACCAACCCCATTTCACAGATGACAAAAATGAGGCATAAGGAGTTAAATTAGCTTGCCCAAGGTCACATGGCTTACAAAAAAAATTAGAGAAGGCATTCCAACTAACGTTTGATTGCTCTCAAGTTCCACATGGCATAAAGAGGGTCACAGCACTATTGTAGGGCACTTCTCAGCTGAGACCTGTGTACTTGGGGTCTGAAAGTCCTCATATCAAGAAGCAATTTAGGGTAAACAGTATCAAATCGTCCACCACATTGAATTAATCATGTTTATTTGAATTTTATTGGTTTTAAAGTATTATTTATACTTAATTTGTAAATTAATTTGGATTTTATATATTTTTAATAGCTAAGAGTATAAAAGGTAAATAAACAGTGTTATATTTGCACATTTCAAAGGACATTAGGATAAAAATATTTTTCAATATTCAAAGAATGTGAGTTTTTCCCATTAAAGTCTCCATGAGTTCTAGCCAGAGCAATCAGGCAAGAGAAAGGAGTAAGAGGCATCCAAACTGGGAGAGAAGTCAAACTGTCACTATTTGCAGATGACGTGATTCTTTATAGAGAAAATCCTAAAGGGTCCACCAGAAAACTATTAGAAATAATAAACAAATACAATAAAGTTGCAGGATATAAAAATCAATGTACAAAAATCATTTGCATTTCTATATACCAACAACAAAACTTCACAAAAAAAATGAGACAAACAATACCTTTGTGATTGCAACAAAAAGAATAAAATACCTAGGAATAAACTTAACAAAGAACATGAAGGGCTCATATACTAAATACTATAAGACACTATTAAAAGAAATTGAAGAGGACACAAAGAAATGGAAAAATATTCCATGCTCACAGATTGGAAGAATCAACATCATCAAATAACTCTATTACCCAAAGCAATATACAGATTTAATGCAATTCCCATCAAAATCCCACAGACATTCTTTCAAGAACAGATAAAAGAATCATCAGATTCGTATGGATCCACAAAAGACCCTAAATCACCAAAGCAATCCTACATAAAAAGAATAAGGCTGGAGGCATCACATGCCCCAATTTCAATCTATACTACAAAGCATCAATAATCAAAACAACTTGGTATTGGCAGAAAAACAGACACACAGACCAGTGGAACAGAATTGAAAACCCAGAAATAAACCTAGAAATAGATGAACAGGTAATTTTTGACAAAGAAATGAAAAATACACTATAAGGAAAAGAAAGCCTCTTCAGTAAATGGTGCTGGGAAAACTGGAAAACCACACACAAAAGAATGAATCTGAACTGCGAAATGTCACCATATACCAAAATTAACCCAAAATGGATTAAAGACCTCCACAAAAGACCCAAAACAATAAACAGTAGAGAAGAAAACATTGGTACCAAACTTATAGACCCTGGGTTCAGAGAGTACTTCATGAACCTGACCTCAAAGGGAAGGGAGGTAAAAGCAAAAATAAATGAATGGGACTATATCAAACTAAAAAGCTTCTGCACAGCAAAAGAAACCATCAGCAAAGCAAAGGGACAACCAATAGAATGGGAGAAAATATTTGCAAACAATGCCTCTGATAAGGGGCTAATATCTAAAATATATAAAGAACACGTACAACTCAACAACAGAAAAACAAATAATCTGATTAAAATATGGGCAGAGAACCTTAACAGACACTTCACTCATGAAGACATAAAAATGGCCAGCAAACATATGGAAAAATGCCCAAGTTCATTAACTATTAGGGAAATGCAAATCAAAATTACAATGAGGTACTACCTCATAGCTGTTAGAATGGTTATTATCAACAAGACAAGGAATAGCAAGTACTGGAGAGGGTGTGGAGAAAAAGAAACCCTCATACAGTGCTGGTGGGAATGCATACTAGTACAACTACTATGGAGGACAGTATGGAGGTTCCTCAAATAACTAAGAATAGAGTTACCACATGATCTGGCAATCCCACTTCTGGGTATCTAGCCCCCAAAAATTGAAAACCTTAGTCCTCAAAGATATATGTACCCTAACGCTCATTGCAGCACTGTTCATGGTGGCCAAGTCACGGACACAACCAAAGTGTCCTTTGATAGATGACTGGCTAAAGAAGCTGTAGTACATATACACAATGGAATATTACTCAGCCATATAAAGGACAAAATAGGGTCATTTGTGACAACATGGATGGACCTAGAGACCATCATGCAAAGCGAAATAAACCAGACAAAAACCAAGAACCATATGATTTCACTCATCTATAGAACACAAAACTGAAAACAACAAAGAAACAAAACTCATGGACACAATCAATAGTTTAGTGGTTAGTGGCTATCTGAGGGTATGGGGAAAGGGGGTGGGAGAGTAAGGAGGAGGAGGCAAATATATGGTGATGGAAGGAGAACTGACTCTGGGTGGTGAATTCACAATGCAACACATAGACGATGTATTATAGAATTGCACACCTGGAACCTATGTAATTTTTACTAATCAATGTCACCCTAATAAACCTAACAATAAAAAGGAAAGAAAGGTCTCCATGTCTACTCAATTCTGAGAAAGATGGTACTAACATGTTGCTCAAAAATAACCACTGGCTGTACCATAGACTTATTTTCAGGTTGACAAGTCCCTGGAGCAACAATGTGACTGCATGGTGCAAGAGTTGAAATTTTCCACAACTTCATCTCCATCCTTTTGCACCAGGCAGAAAACAGAACCCAGGATGGTGTCTCATGTGAAACCGTAAGCATTCCGTTCACGTCTGCTGCACTGAAGTCAAGACTAATTGGGACAGAAACTCTTTTATTTTCTTTTAAATCTTTATGACTTTCAAATTTTAAATTTTTGCAGATGTTGAAAGGCCCTGGATTTCTTCAAGTTCTTTCTCTTGATTAAAGAAGTAGGTGTATAATTCCTTTACTGTTGGTCCCCAAAACACTATAAGATACTTCAGTCACTTTAGTTATCTGGGTGATATTCTTCCAACACATATTTTACATTTCTATGATACATTTCATAATGCAGACATTTTAAATATTTGTCATTTATATGCCCCCTTTTCTCTTTGTTCTCTTTCCCATTTCTAAACTGGTCCTTCTATTATGACAAATGAAATTGAATATTTTAAAAAAGGAGAAATCATGTCCTGTCTGGCAAATTTTCAAAAGCAGGAAACAGAGAAGACAATGACTTCATCTCCAGCTTAGATGAATAACTTTAATTACTCAGAGGGTATAACACTGCACCTATGCTTTAAATCCATCATTCAGGCCCTTAAACCCTGGGTCTTCTGACCCAAGTGACACATACATACATCATGTACTCAACACCTAATGAAAGTTTTGGGCAACCCATCCCTATTTATGACCAATGTCTTGACCTCTCTCATCTCTTTTACTTCTGGTTATGAAACTCCGGAAAATCCTCCACATTTGCCCCCACCACCATCCCACGCTCACTGATGATCAGTTTGGTGTATACAGTTTAGATCCTGGATGTCTTCTTCATACCTGGTTTTGTCCTTGTCTTTTGGCTCCATCCTCTTAGGGATACTGTGGATGACTCACACCTGAGTCCCTGCCCTGTAACCTACAACCACCTGTGTGACAGTGACAGGAGTAGCAGCCTAGCTTAGGTAGCTTCCCTTGCTATGAAATGTAAACATTCAAACTCAAAAATGTGAAGAAAAAATACTTAAACATGAGCAGGCATAAACTATCACCTTACAGTTCTGTAGGGTAGGCCTAGAAAGATATACATAGAATGAGAACCGCCCAGGTGGTCATCTTTATATCAGAATGAGGAACACTGTTTCTGTGGAGAGGGGACATCAGCTTCAATTTCCACTGGACTTATACCCCCACTCAAAACAAGAACCCAGAGCGACCTGGCTGCCTCATTCGCCACTGTATTCCATAGCACCTAGAACCACCTTCTCTGGTATGTGAGGTACTCTTTACCCACATGTCAAAACAATCATTTTTTAACAGCTTTACGTACAAGTAATTCACATGCAACAACTGCTACTTAGTGTACAGTTTGTATATGCTGGTGAAACCATAATCAATATCAAGACAACAAACATCTCTATTACTCCGAAAAATTTCCTTGGGAAGCTTCTTAATCCCTCCCTCCTGTTCCTTCCCATTCTGTGCCATTCCCTAGCAACCACTGATCTGATTACTATTACTATAGATTAGTTTTCATTTTCTAGAATATTATAGAAATGGAATCATGCAGTACCTACATTTTTATCAATCTTTTTTCACTAAGTATAATGATTTTTAGATTCATGTCATTACATATATCAAGTTAATTCCTTTCTATTGCTGAGTAGATTTAATTACAAAGATATACTATAATAATTTATCCATTCATCTGTTGATGAAAATTTTGGGTTGTTTCCAGTTTGGGGCTACTACAAATAAAGTTGCTATAAATATTTGTGTACAAGTCCTTTTATGTACCCATGCTTTCATTTATCTTGAGTGAATATCTATAAGTAGAATGACTAAGACATACAGTAAGAATGTGTTGAACTATCAAAAACGGCCAAACTGTTTTCCAATGTTGTTGTAGATTTACAGTCCCACAAGCGGTGTGAGAAAGTTCCAATTACACTACAACTTTGTCAACAGTTGTCAATTTTACACTTATTTTATGCATTCTAATAGGTACAGAGTAGTATCCAGTAAACTGAAAATGACCTAATGGGATTTTTATTCCATTTGGGCTGAAGTCACATCTTAAAAAATCTTCCTATCCATTGATGTGGTATAACATTAATTTTGGTCTTAATTTCTCTCATCTACATTTATTCTAGAAATTTAATTTGCCAAACATACTTTTAAATTTAGTCCTAAAATCTGAGAATGAATTGATGCAATGAGCAAAAGAGGTGATCTTGATATGCTTTTCTATTTTAAGAAGTCACTTAGCTTTTAGATCACAACATAGTATAATAGATCTCCTCACAGTAAATATATCTAACTTGAAGCCTAAATATGCCCATGAGTGCCATACAGAGATTACTAACATATATTCCCTTGTCAGTTTCATTTTATACTTTAAAAAGAAGATGAACACACACACACACACACACACACACACACACACAGGCAACATAAGAATAAGCCAATGGTTTGGTAGGGTAGCAAAATACCTCATTCCAAAATATGTCACTTTGGCATAGGATTGGTCTGAGTGAAAGCGATTGAGAAAAAGCAGAGGAAAGAACAGCTCACTACCCTCCTGCTGTTTGCCTCAAACAGGACACACATTTACACAGGTGTCCCTCCTCCCCTCTCTACCAGGAAGAACAACAGTTGATCACCAGAGACAACGTGAGACACTTAACAGCCTAGAGATAGCACCAGAGAATCTCCACACAAACTTTACTAACCAGCCTTGTCTTCTGTTAGTTTCCCCCTTATTTACCTTCCCACGATTTGTCACCCTTAGCGACTCAAGGCCCTTCCCTCTGTCTCCTCACTTCTCTAAAAATGTTTTGTTCCTTCTTACAATGCTAACCGGACCTTTGAGTTACTCACCTCTGGTCCTTCCCAGTGAGGCAGGCACAATGCACACGTCAGTAAACATCCGTTTGCTTTTCTTTTGTCAGTCTGCCTTTGGCCAGTCTCATCTACAGGGCCCAGCTGGAGAACCTGAACCCTAAAGGAAGAGATCTCCCCTTCCCTTCAGCATCAACTATGCGGCAAATAAAATGGTATTTGTGGCAAACCACAGTATTTCTGTGTCAACAACTATATTTCACATTCATGGTAGGTTTATGCAGAAAAAAATTATTCACAAGGTTATTTTTTTTATTTGTTTGGTTTGTAAGTTTTTAATAATCATCCTTACTTCCAACATTTAAGAAAGTATAGCCAAGGGATTATGTTCAGAAAGAGCAGAGTGTTTGGTGAGACAAGAAGATGGCAACAGCAAGTCTATTCTAGAGAACAAAGGTGAGGGAGGGCACGCCACCCACTGTGGGTTTCAGGGATCATATCATAAAACAACCATTACAATTTCTGAACTGTCATAGCCAGATAACTCTTTAAAAGCACGCACCAAATTAAAGGACTCCTTGAAGGGTACTGGAATTTTCCCTGAGCCCACCATAAAAACCGGATGTAAGTTTATACGTATCTACCCATTAGCTTACTGGTGAGCTGCACAAGGGAACAGTGTTCCTTGTACAAATAAATGGTCTGGCCTGTTTTATACCAATTGTTTTACAAAGAAGTAAATTTCTAGGATTAGCCTCCTCTTAAGGCCCTGTGCTAAGGAGATGGGCACACCACTTAGAATCTCTCATCTTCTCTGTCGGTTCTAATGATGTGTCTAGACATGCAGAAGGAAGGAAGAAATTGAAGCAATCAACCACATAATTTGGACAGAAAATCACATACAGCTGAAATACTGAGTTGATTGGCTAAAAGGAAATAATCTTCCCACCAGACCTCACTTTTTACTGCCTGCTCAGACACTATTCTCGTCTAGGCTTAAAATCAACATAGACAAATATTTTGAAAATCTATGCAATCTATCTAAATTGTTGGCAATAAATTCATCCTCACCACGGGAATAGGAACCACTAATTACAAAGAAATAAACCACCAGTTCTCCATGGTCACAGTTCCTTGGCCAGAACCTAATTTTGCATGTATAGTACCCCGAAATAGACAGGATGGGAATTGGCATTTCAGCCAAGTATGTGAATTTGATGAATATGCAGATATTCCATCTGATCTTTGGATTTTCATTTTATCCACATATTTACAAAATATCTAATATTAACTAAATATTTTTCTATAAATACTGAAGCAGAACTGAAATGTTAAACATTTGGGTAGGTTTGATTTGGGGAGATAGGAAGAAAAGGAGGCTCCAAGAACTCTCTATGTAAATAATCTCATGTAATTCACAAAAATCCCTCATTCTTCCATTCAACAAAAAATGACTGAGTGAGCACAATAGCAACAGTTAAAATAAAAAGACAGATGGCCTGTCCTCTCACAGAGCTCACAGGGAGATTGACACTGAGCAAATAATCACCGCTGAGCTCTGTGCTCTAATGGGAAGGAGTGTAATTCTGACGATGTAGGACAAAGAGAAGCCGATCTAAACTAAAAACCTCTCCTTTCAGAGATGAGACCGCAGAAGCTCACAGAGGCCACGGGACTCGATCAAGGTTACACTAAGCTGTGGAGGCAGGATTTCTTTCCAATTCTGCCTGAGTCCAGAACCCTTGTGCTCTTCCTCGTGCTTCTTGGGCTCAGGAAGATACCACATGAGAGACAGGAGGTGGTCACAAAGCTCAGACTCCTTGGGGTGGGATATAACTCTCTTTCAGTCCCTCTGATTTAATATTTCCTACAAAGTCCCTTCAAGTCTGAGGAAATGGTTTGCAAATCCTTGCAGGATTGATGAATTCTGCTTCTGTTTATATACATATTGCTGAGTTGGTCCATGAATTCTTGGTTGGTAGTTATTGTTCACAGTCGTATGTTACAAATACCATGCAAGGGATAATGATGAAAATACTCCTTAAAGCAATCACAAGTCTTATGGCAGAGAGCATGGCTACCACTCCTTTGTGTAAATTAACATTAAGTTGATTTCACACTTCCCATACTAGTACTATTAGAAGTGGCACGTACTGACCAACTTTTTTCACAGCTTGTTATGTCACTGTTAGGGTGACTGACTGGTCCAAATTTTTCCACAAGGTTACTGATTTTAAAATTGGAAGTCCTGATCCTGAGAAAGTCTTCAGGCCCAGGCAAACAAGGAGAGTTGGCCACCCCAGTCACTGTGCTATTGAGAGATCAGAGAGTTGTAGGGTGACCATATATTTTGGAAACACACACACATATGTAGTGATAGTACATTAAAACAGATGGGGTTCTCAATGACATCCACGAAAATTCAATTCATTGCCCCACATTAGCAATGCACATTTAACTACAATGTGCAAAATGACAACAAATACGGTGCAGTAATCAGCATTTACATCAATCTCTGCACACACACACACACACACACACACACATACGCCTCTGTGATGCATTACTTCAGGTGATGTGTACCTTTGGTATCCATTAAATGAATCGGTGCCATTAGCCCTCCCTGGAAGAAATAACTGTGGGCTTCATGTCTGAGTAGCATGCATCCCACCTACACAGCCGCGCAGAGCAGCACAGTCTTAGCAGACGTTACCCCACCGGTTTCTCACACTGTATTCTAGACACTATAACTACACTGCGGTAAAACTGCTTTTCTGGCTAGTGTGAATCCAAGTAGTACTTATGAGGGGTTTTGTTCCTTTACTTCTATTTTCATATATGCAGACAAATGGATGGGCAAAGGTGTTTGTTTGTTTGTTTGCTTGTCTTCCTCAAGAAACAAAGACAAGGAGTGAAAATTGATACATATGTAAGTAACGATTCTCTGCTTAGTTCATTTTTACCAATACAAGAAATTGCAAAAATGGTGACTACAAAGTCACATTGTTATATTAGTGGATCTATATAGCCTTGACAAATTGAGAATCAAATTACCAATTTCTTCCAAAGCAAAAAAATTACAATTATGACACCAGGAATTCTAACAGATGAAAAAGCAGTCCTATAGTCTACCATCTGAGTCCGTGTCCATGCTCCTATCAGCACAATTTCCACATTCAATTTATGTATCATGTTGTGGGCAAAATTCAGCCTTTCAGAATGTTAGCATACCTCTAAGACAATCAAGAGAAATTGCATGCAATTAACCAAGGACAGATTTGGGGCAAAAGTCAATAATTATTCCAGGGTGTTACAGGAAACAACCCCAATAGCCTGAAAGTCATGTTCATTATGATTATTATAAGTAATTAAAGTATTTTTTCATCTTCCTTATGGAAAAAAACATGAAGTGTAGCTATGTCAAAAATGCAAGGTTTAATCTAATATTTGATCTAAGTAAAAACCAGTATTTCATAACCCTCACTATTAAAAATAGGGTCAAGCCTCCATCTTCACACCCAGCCTAATCAAGGAGAGAGAAAACCAAGTGAGCAAGATTCGCCTTAGAAGGAAGAACCAGCTTGTTCTGCTGCTGCTACTACCCTGTGAGGGCTCCTGTTCTGCCCACTTCTAGGCTAGAGGCGTTGGTTTTGTTATTAACTCAACAGCCACCAGTCATGGAATATTTAGTGGGCTCTGCCTTAGTCTAGCTGCATAAATTATTATAAATCCTTACAACTATGAATGATAAGAATTGTTTTTTAAAACAATTTGTTATTTTTTTATTGTTAAATGTATTGGGGTGACATTGGTTAGCAAAAATTACCTAGGTTCCAGGTATACAATGCTAGAGAGCATCAGCTATGTGTTGCATTGTGTGCTCATCACCCAGAGTCAGCTCTCCTTTCATCACCATGGGAAAGAGGCACAGAGGGGTTGATTAACTCTCCAAAGATCACCCAGCAGGAAGCAGCAGCAATAGGATCAGAGCGAGGATGTGTCAGTTTCTGTTCACATACCCATGTATATAGCACAATATTTTGCAGCTTTTAAACATCGCATGAATTAACATTTTTCCTCCTCTCAAAAACCTCTTTAGAAAATAGAAATGTTGTTCTTAACTTGGTAAAACCCTGGTTTTTTGTTTTGCTTTGTTTCTTAAGTGGGGCATAAATCAATTATCTCGATAGTTTTTCCTGTGACGTTTTAAATATTTTAAACAGTCAACACTAGAATAAAAATAAATTAATAAATTATACGCGTTGTTGGCATGTATTGGATTTTATTTTTAATACATAACTATTCTATATTGTGTTTGGCTGTATCCTCATGTCTATGAAAAGACTCAGTAGTTGGAGGCTTCACAGAAATCTTTTGTGTTACAGTTTTCATTATCTCATCTCCTTCCAAAAACCAATTAAAACTGATCAGAATGTTAAAACGCAACTAAACTATGATAGCTACAATTTTTATAATTGTAAAATGACTATAAATAGGTGTGTTTAGTATCTAGAATAAGATAATTATTAAAGTTAAGCACTAAATTTAGTTTTGAATTATCAGTTATATAAAATAAAGAAGTACGTATATAATTCTCATTATTCATTTTATTAAAAAGCAAACAAGCTTCTTAGAAGAGTCAAATATTTTTCCGACAATAAATCTTAAAAGGGATTTTTAAAAATGACTACCCTTCAGTGAGTGTCCATTCTGTGTCAGGCCCTGGGCTTGGCAGAACACATATATTACCTTTTAAGAAGAAAATATATAATTTCAGTCTTTCTAACAGGCTCACAGAATAAAATAAAATCTCTCTCGCTACAGTTTTTCAATTACTCTGTTCATTATTCCAATGAATATTTTGTATCTGCCTTCTTTTTAAAACACAATATAGCATTAACCATTAATGCAGAAAGAGCGTCCCTGGAAGTTGAGACAAATAAATGCGGCCTGCCAAGTTTTGAGATTTGAGGAGTTGTCCTGCTGCAGGAGTAAAATGAAAGAAACTAGTGAAAGGAAGAAAGCAAATCCTTTTACCAGCTCTGTGATATTTCAAATACCTTAAGTAAGTATTTGGCATTTACAAGACTGCAGTCAGTTTATAAATGCATTCCTTAATATGTTCCTGTTTCAGTGTGATCTTTGTTGCCAAAAATAAAAAATAAAAAAATGCAAAAAGCAGTGTTAGAATTCCACAGTACTGCTCAAAATTCTCGTGTGTAGAATCTGTCATCCTGCCTTTGTTTTAAATAAGCTAAATATATAGTTTGTACCTTGGAATAGGTAGCATTCACTCTAGAACTTGCAAATATATACTGTTTCTAAAGTGGGAAATATGACTATTTAGGATGCAGTTTACACCATTGCTATAGGTAAACTTTGAAATCTGCTTTTGTATTTTCTATTCCCCTTCCAGGTTTTCTGTTTTTATTATTTGAGATAAGCAATATCTGATACTTTCTTTTTTTCTTTGTACTTTTTAAATTGAAATGAAGCAATTACTAATTAGGTATTTTCACTTTTTATATTTTTTCTATTATAACATTTTTAAGGTTTGAACATGGTCAATCCAGTCATCCACCACAAACTAGGAGGGACTCAAACTCAGAGTTTTATAAGGACCACAAATGGATTATACAGAAATAACTGGAAAATACACTATCCTAGAATGTTATATATGCATATATATGTTGGGTATAAGTTAACTGCGTTATATATCATTTACAACGCAGTTAAGTTATACCCAACATATATATGCATATATACATACATATAAAATGAATTTGATTCAAAAGTTCTAGTTCCGGTGAGAAATAATCAAATCTTTGGTCCAGGGCACTATGGACCTCCTTTTCCGGGTTCTGTAAATGTTTATTTGTTGTGTGACTTGGTTCTGCACTTGGTGTTCTGATCTTGTATTAGGACCCTCATTACAACAGGCAGAAAACACTCAGCTTCTCACTCTGGGTCTCTGTAACTGATTTTTGTGACACTATGCCTCTTCCAGAAATCACACTCAAATACCCGCTACCCCTTATTCAGGACAAGGTGGGCTACTGTCTCCTTAAACTGAGAACAATGGGTCCTCGCTGCATGTGCTGTACTTTCGTCTGTGGACAGAGAACATGGTCTCTCCCAGACCTCCTCCAGGTGGGGTCTGAGCTGACACCAGATGCTTTCTTTGCAGCAACATGGAATGCTGACATGTCTTGGCAACCCACTCCTCCACTGCCTTCAGCTCGGGCATTTCTTGTATCATTTCAAGCCCTCTCCACTGTGAGCTATTCCGTATCTGCAGACTTGAGAAGCATGCTCCTTGCATTACACTAAACTACTCATCTGTGAGTCCCATTAACTAAATCTCATTGTCCTCCTTTCAATGTATCTGAAATACCAAATGGCTGGCTTGACAGAACTGAACACTAACCCAGAGCCGCACTCTGCCTGTGAGCCTGTTTCTTCGTGTTCCCAAGTTCACTGCCATTGGTCAAGTGTTTCTCGAAGAGTGATCCACATATCAGAAATTCCTGGGAAGTTATAAATGCAGACCCCAGGTCCCACTTCTTAAATTAGAATCTCTCAGGGCTGGGGATAGATCTACATTCTCTTGGTTTTGGGTCTTTAAAACTTTTTATTTCCCAAGATGAATTCCAATTGTGCCATTTACAATGTGTCCTCAGAAAAGTGATTCAAATCCTCTCAGTCTCCCTGAGAACTTCGTGTTGTATCAGCGTAACTTCATAGAAATAATAATCTCCCATATATGAAGGGCCTGAGCCTCGGCTGACAGGGCAGAATCTGAAATACTAAAAGGTGCTCTAGACAAACACTAGCTCCCTATTATCCACGAAGGATCATCATTACCTTGAGGACGGAATCATTTTCATGTGTGAATCATAAACCTAACCTGAACCTCATTACACATAAACCCTAAACCAAACAAAACGTCATGAATGTACTATTAATACATGTCAAACCCTAAATAAAATCCAAGGGGAGTGCGGGGATGGGTGAGAGCCCAACCTTGCCCTAGTAGCTAATGGGGCCTCTGGGATAACAACACAGACCAATATTTCATTGGAACATACTGTGCTAAGTCTTTACCTGCAAGTAGCATTTAACCAGGGATAGGCAGTACCACGGCCCTTCATGTATGGGGAATTCGGCTAAACAACATACTAGAAAGGTTTATTGGGTAGTCATATGCTAAACAGAACACAGGGAGAAAGCTTAAGTCCAGGAAAAAAGTCCGAAGTCCAGTTATAACACCCCATGTTAATTAATGAGCGATGGCAGTGAAAATGAAGAAACTGAGTAGAGCAGGAGAGACACTGATTAGAGGCAGGGACCTCGTGCATCTTGCTGCACCCTGTGAGTGCGTGGAACAATGACTGGAATGAAGTAGACATGAAATAAATACAAGCTAGAGAAAGGAAGAAACAGAGGGAGAGTGAAAGGGAGGGAAGAAGAAAGGGAAGGAAGGAGGGTGGAAGGAAGGGAAAAGATACAACTGGTTTTTTAGGTGTATTTAGGAAGTGATGACACACTGGGAATTTCTACTGCAAGACTTCTCAAATGTTCTGACAGTCCACCCAGCTCTCCTTAAGCAAACTTCAGTTTCTCCACCTAAACCTGCCACCTAGTTTCGTAGTTATTTTCAGTATCACAATCAAATAGGTGTTAATGATTTAATATAATTACCCTAATTTCTTCCTCATTCCTCAAAAGGTGCCCTAAATGTTTAAAGCTGTGTAGGGTTTGATGGAGAGAGAAAACACCCAACCATCACAACTCTAAAATTCTATTATTGTTGCTCATGTATAGTTTTACTACAGCTCTATTTTTTCAGATGTTTTATAGTTACATGTATGTTTAACAAATAGAAATTAATCATAAATAGAATCCTCTGTCCAAAGGCCTAATATTTTTATTCAACATATCTGCTATACAAATGATTTATTTTTAAGTACATAGGTATCTGCCCTACAGATAAGTATATGGACATGCGAATACCTGACATAAAATTTTAAAAATGAAAAGATGCACTAATGGAAAAACATTCTCTGTAAATTCAAATATCTCAGTAAAAACTGTTCACAATATGCGCTGAATTCAAGTGAATTATGTTCAAATAAATTTGACATATGTTGTTTTTCCACTGTCTCTTTCAAGATCTCATTCTGTTGTTTCCTTCTTCTTATTTTTTTTCTCTTCTATTGTCACTTACATGTGTCAAGATTCCAGTATTGTTGCTCTGGAATTTCTTTAACACAAAGGAAAGTACTAGTATTCCTGCAATATTGTCTTCCCTGATTGCTCCAACAGTGAGCAGACAGATTGTCAGAGATATTCTCACTTTAAAGGAAATAAAAAAATGTTTCCCAATAAAATTGTCCGTGAGAAGTCTGGGTATTCTACACTGTACGATGTATAAATGTCCTTGTTAGCAAAGGTTAAGAAATCAGATGTATTTCTGTGTTTTGGTGGAAACATAGAATACTGGTGCAAGGACCTGGAGTCAGACTACCCAGGTTCAGGTTCAGGCCCAGCTGTTGTGCTTAATTTCTCTGAGCCTCAGCTTTCTCTCTATAAAACAAGGGTACTGATTATAATAATGGCATCTAACTCTCAAGTCTGTTGTGAGGAACAAACAGGTTAATTTATAGAAAGCATGGTGATGTCTGACACTCATCATTTCTTCCTAAAACACACATGTCTGGTAGACAGGCCACGTTCCAGAAGTCAAAAGGTTAAGATCTTTGCTGGTCTGAAATTTAACAGACATGGAGATTTTCACCCACAAAAGTTTATGCATTCTCTGATTAGGATGAGAATTGTTTGCTGCTATGATATAGAAAGTTCCAGGGGGAGAATTTTTTTTTAATGGAAGACATATCTGGGTTTGTTTTGGTAGATTTTAGAAGACTTGATGAAGAATTGGTCTTCATTTACTTTAACTACATAATAGTTTAATAACAAACACAAGTCTGGGCCCAGCTCTTTATGCTGTCCCAATAAACCTTTTTTAAAAAGTGTTCTTTTGCTGAGTGTCCTCTAATTGTTTCACGTGTATTAGTCTTGTCTTCATCTGCCTGAAAATTCACTGAGACCGGAGGTCATGTTGGGAACCCTCCGTATTTCTCCTCCAGACCCAAGAACCAGATTTCAGACACTTGAAATCTGTACACTCATTGTTAGTAAGACTTTAAATTTGTGAAGTACTTTATAATTTACAAAATTCCCACAAATAAGACTGCAATGGCAGTTTTCCCTCACAAAAAATAAAAATTATCAGCATATCCCAGTTTAGGAAACTGAGGCTCAGAAAAATTAAATAATTTGCCAAAAATCATACAAGCTAGTTAAGTATTAAAAGCTAAACTCTGAGTCTGGGTCCTCAGCGCCAGCCCAGGGTTCTCCATACCACACAGTCCCCACAACCGGCTCCCTAACCTCGACCCCCACACCTGGGGGTCTCTCAGGCATACCAAGCTCCTCAGTTTGTGTATTAAGGAGTAAAGGGGCTTATCCATGGCCATGGTTTCTAATCTGGGTCCTGGTTCTCTGCCCAGGGCTCTTTCCACTGATGAGAAAATGTGTTCGTTGGATATGGACGGGGAAGGATAACTGGACAAGTAAAAGGCAGCTCCACTCTTGCCCAAAACTAGGCTCCAAATGATTTTTAAACCCCTGGAGTTTCCAAATGTGTATATTCTCTAAAAGAAACCCTGGGTAGGGTTTTTGAACTCTGAGCTTATATAGAAAAACAAAGCCTTATGTATTTACTGACACTTTTTACTTCTCTTCTCCTTTAATACATGAAGCTACATTCAGTTGCTGCATCTGCGAGGGGTTACTCAAACATTTGCCTGTGTGAAAGATCGATAGTTTCCTCTCAAATCAATTAGCTATGAATTAATTCTAGTGTAGCAGCTATGAGTCTCCGTCGACAAGCTCAGGTGCTCAAGAAATATTGCTGTTTTATTGCTTCTTAATGGAGTTAACATGGCATCCCAGTCACTATGAGCACCCTTCCATCCCCAGGCTGCACCAGAATCAATGGGGCCACGTGCAGGGCAGAAAAGGCTGGAGGACCTTAGTGAGCATCCTCGTTCTCCAAGCCCACAGTGGTCCTGCAAGGGCAGGAGCCCTGGTCTCCGCGCCGTAAGTGGGCACTAGAGACCTGCTGGATGGGCAGTGCTCATGCCTGAGGTCTCTCTGCCTTGGTGCCATTTTTCTGGGGTCTTCCCACTTGCTCAGACATTGCCCTAAAGCAATGTATTTATTCATACTCCCATAAGACCCCAAACCTCTTTCTTATCAGTTTGGGGGTGAATCATCCACCTCAATTTCTCCAGGTCCCCAAAAGACCTTATCTTTCTTTTGAAAGCACATTCCTATTAGCTCTTACATCAAGTCTTTTCCAAGGAAGGAAAGTACGAAGAAAGGAAGGGAGGGAGGGAGAGAGAGAAGAAGGGAGGGTAGGTACTTCTCCTTTCCTCCCCACAAAAATCTCTGAGCCAAAAAACACAAACAACAACAACAACAAAAACCACTAGACCTGGCTATATTCTTCAAATAGAAAAACGGGGTGGAGAATAACAAGAGAAAACAATCAGCAGCATCTCAGCAATTTATCCTGCCGTACTACTTGGGCGCGTAGGTCCTGGAAAAAGTAAGGCGTTGACGCTTAACAAATTCACACCAAACAAGATTTAACAAGACTGGACCCTAAGACGACGAAGGTGAGCACAGTTGAAAGCACGCATTAGGAAGCATTATGCAAAGCAAACTTCCAACGGGCCCTGCGGACACAGTGCAGAGCTGTGGGATGAACGAGATCTCTCAGGGAGGAAAGCAGGGGAGAGGTGACGATGGCTGAGGCCTTGCTTAACAAAAGCAGAAATCCCTGACACACCCAGCACCTTCTTCCTCACAGATCCTCTCCTGATCCCTTTCACACCTTCAAACATACCCATCTTTTCCAGGGCTCACCAAAAGGGGACTGGAAACAGCGTCTAGAGAATACGCAAGACATTTTTTTTTCACTTTTCCAAAATACCTGTCCTTTAGATAAATGAATAGTGTTTGAGTACCTGTAAAACTAGAGTCAGAGGGGATGGTGGGTAAGGATGGAAAGAGGAAGAGCGACAGTCAGAGGTCACTCTCCCAGAGGTCAGCAAAACATAAGGAAGGCCTCATTTTTGCAAGGGAGAGGGAGAAAAGTAAAAGGACCCCACAGGATCAGCCCAAACACTGGATTACAGGATTATAAGCTTAAAAACCATTAAAAACAGAGGTGCAAGAACTTCAAGGGCTCCCCCTTTTCAAAAACAGAAAGTTATCTACATTGTTTTAATAGATTTTTAAAAAGAAAATGTCTCCCTCCCACATCCCTAACCTCTCCCCTGTTAACTCCTTATTGTTGGGTTTTAAGATTTCTTTAGGATATCCTGGGTTCTTCTTTTAATTAACATTTCTTTGGTTTACCATTAGGCAGACACTTAGTTTGACCTGGAACTGAAAAACATATTGGGCTTTGGAATTATTTACAATTCTTCTGCTCAGGAGATTTGCTTAGTGTCCCTCCATTTACTTATTAATCAATCAAGAACATGTGCTAAATATAACTCAGGGGAAACATGAGACAAACCCACGTATCCCAAAATATACTAAAGGAAGGGAAGTCTTGAAGAGAGAGGTTAACAACTAGGTTATACCTGGGTTTGGACAAACTGGGATGGGAACAGATGGGCTGGTGTACAAACTTTTGCGATGAGAGGCTTGAAATCAAGTGTCCACGTATCACTGACTAGATGTATGACCTTGGACAAGTGATTTGACCTCCCTTAGCCTGAGTTTCCTCATCCAGAAATAGTAATAGTCACTTCAGAGGGCTAGATTATCAATTAAGTTAATGATGAACCTTAATATTTGGCACAAATCCTGGCATATAGTAACTGCTCATTAAATAACTTTTAAAAAGCTCCTTGCTCTAGTCAGGAAAAATACCTATCCTAAAAACAAATAAACAACAACAGCAACATCAAAAAACCCAGACCTTACTTATTCCTGCTTTGAGACACAATATTTTAAGGACGCTCCATCTTCCCCTCACTGAAACTGAGGTCTCAACAGAATCTTCCCTCCCGCCTAAGGCCGGAGCTGACCATTCTTTCACTTTTCTAAACTCTGTAGATGGCTGCCTTGCCTGTACCACTCATTGCACCTAATCTCACACTGGTGTGTATTATAACTTAAGATTTCGTGTATATTGGGTCTGTCTTCTATTAGATTCTAAATTTCAGAGTATGTTCTTTTCCTTTAGATCACATATCCTATTTAGCCCAACATGGTATGCTTTAAAATTTTTCATTAAAGGGATAAATGATACCCTTCAAACAAATGTGCATGTGTAGCTCACAGAGAGCCAAGCAGAATAAATGTCATTCTATTCATATACTTAGTAACCAAATGGCAGAATACCTTAAACTTTAAAAATCAAATGAATGGAATTTTGACATTTGCAATCATGCACAAAGCCAATACTATGTACTTTAAGTTTTTCCTTGACAGGAACAGTTCCCTCCCTAACAGCAGGTAAGTTCTGGCTGCAAATTCAGCTCCGTGCATAGCTGTTTCCCCTGCCATTTCAAAGCCAAGCGTGATGCTATATTTTGTTGGGGTCTAATCAAACAATATTCATTAATTTATTTCTCCAACATTTATGTTGTAAGTAACACTTGGGGGATCAAACATAATTCAAGAGCTTTCCAATCTAGTTAGTTTGCTACTCACCTACTTCTTGGTGAGCTTTAACATCTATCCCAAGAAGAAACTCAGGGGAAGAGGAGACACATCTGCACCCACTGCAGGTCTAACTTCACTAGAAAGTGTTAACCATGGCTGCACAGGAAGTGATTAGAAGTAATGTTTTGCAGGCATAAGTCGATCTATGTAAATCACTTAGAATAGCCCCAGGGTATACAGTAAGTATACTTGGTAAGTACTGGCAACCAGTACTACAATTCGTGTTACTAGCGTTGCCATGTGGATCGACAACATCCGAACCCTAGGAAAGGTGTAGGTAAAAAGCACAAAATGATGAGACTGGTGCAGTTGTCCACACTGGGAACTTAGCAACTAGCTTTCCATGATCCAGAATGCATTACAAAAATTAAAGTGTAATGAGTTTATTATGTAAATATGTTCCTGATGTGTCTATCCATCATGTGTTTTCACTTTTATCACAAAACAGCAAAAAGGAGGCAAGAATGTTCCAATGGGATACATTTAATGAATGATATATGGAGCCTTACACACTTATGAAATATCAGAAGTGTAAAAATAAAGCAATGTGTTCAGATTTTTAGCCCAAAAGCTTGGAGGTTTTTAAAGGATATACAAATGGTTAAGACAGTGAGTTACATGTTATATGTATTTTATGATAAAAAAAGTTTACACAAAGCAATGCATATATTCTGAAAAGGGGCAATGACCATGCTGATACCTATAAATTTTTGTAACTTAAATGTAAATAAATTGATGCAAAAGTGTCAGTAGTTGATCACAAGGGTAACTGATTTTTTAAGCAAAAATTTCTAGGAAAATTGGCTTGCTTACAAGCTTAAAAGGACAGAAACTTACAGGTACACATTCAAGATTTCTTTGGCTTTTAAAGGGAGCCCTACCCTAGACGTGTAACTAACTGGAAGCTTCCCTTTGAGGAAAAGGATACTGAGTTGAGTGTGAAGATAGATGAAATATGAAGTAACAATATGAAAATGTCAGCTATTCAAAGCAGCATCTATTTCATTGTACGATGTATGGTATAGGTCCTAAGCACTGCAGAGCTTCAGTGCTGGTGGTCGGGGACCTCAAAAAGGTGGGCTACAAGCTGTGTCTTTTAAGACTATAAACAGGCAGGAATAAGCAGTGACATTGTACTGCATGGAAGACACAAGATTACTATGAGCATAGAGCATTAACAGATAGAGTCTCACATGGTGTGGCTGAATTAATCTACCCCTATTGCCCTTGAAGTTGTTCTGATGGTTGTAATCGGGTCCATGTGGTGCTGGGAGAGCTACCAGTGTCTCAAGATTTCCGCTCCGGCTCAATCCCGACAAACCACCCAGAGAACAAACGCAGCTGAGAGAGAAAAGCAAGAGCACAAAGTGACACTCTTTATGTACGGTATACCTGCCATGTCTCACAAACCCAAATGTTATTCATTCCTTCAATCAGCAATTTATTTGTGTTCCTTTTAAAATAATTAAAAATTGCAATATTAAAGTAACCTCGGTGACTGCCGCCAAACGCCAAAGCAAAGAAGTTGGTGAGGAAGAGGTACTTGACGAGTTTACATTGTGACCAAGCCGTGGGTGCAGTGTCACTGCCTCCTGGCTGGTGACGGCCTCCGAGTGCAGCTGGTCCCAGGAGTCCTCCCTCCGTGGTTTCCTCTCCATCACAGCCCTGTCGGACACCTGTTCCTATCTTTACATCTCTGTTCCCCCAGCTAGGCTGTGAGTTCCTCAAGGGCAGTGACCCCGGTAAGGCTCAGGTGCCAAAGCCAGAATGGCCCAGTTTGAATTCCCTCACAACTACTATTCCCTGCCAGTCCCTAGCAGTGTGACCTCAGGTAACCTCTCTAGACCTCAATTTCTATTTACCAACAGGGACTGTGAGCCTATGGGTTAACACATAAAAAAGCACTTTGAACAGGCAGTGTCTGCCCATAGTGAGCGCTCAAAACACGCCAGCTATTCGATTCATCCAGAGCCCAGTACAGTATGTGCTCAAGGTGAGCACCTGCTGAATGAATGAATTGATTTACTGGGCAGAAAAACGTGTATTCTTCATTACTCTCCCAGAACCTACCACAAAGGTTGATTAATGTATTTGTATTTAAAGAAAGGCTTCAAGGCAAAGATTCTACCTAAAATGAGGAAACAAAGCCTTTGGGTGTCATTCCAGATCCCCATGAGAGATTTTTTATTCGACCAGAGATCTCACCTTTGAATTGTTCTATTTAAGTATCTCTTTAGTTACCTATTTACTCCACCAACACAGGAGACACGATGAGATCCCTCTGAACTTCACCTCCTACATAGGAGGAGTGAACGTAGATGGGAATGTGAAGAAATCCATCTCCAATCCTAAAATACTGATTTTCTACAATATGTACGACGCTGCCCCCACAGCCTTCCTGAGTCATTATTAGTAACAACTCACAGATGCATTGAAATTTTGGAGCTGATCATTGGTTTGTGAAACACGCCCAAGGACCAGCAACTGGCAGGTGTAAACCTGTCTAGAATTATCTGGGTAGCATGTAGATGATGTGGATAATTCCAGTAGGATTAACACCAGTATTACTGAAAAACAACTTATTCCCTACAAGATTGTACTGGTTTTCTGTCAATTGTATGGTCAGTATCTTCCCCTAACAGAATCTAATACCCTGAAGAGAATGTCCATAAACAGAAGGATGAGACTTTAATTCCTAAGATTGAAATGCTGTAAAGAACAATGGAGTAAACAGTTACATTTATTATTGAAGGGTAATAACACCAAAAACCTTCAGCAGGTGCTCATGGATTGCTTCTGAGCCTCTCCCACAGGAAAGTACTCACCTCTGCCTCCACTTGCTCTGTATGGTGGTTTCACCTCTCCCAAATGGCCTTCCCCGACCATCCTAAGGTCTCCTTCCCCTCACTGTGTGTTTTTCTTAACTATGGCATTTGTTCGTTTCCTTCCTAGTGAAAATTTATAATTACCTGTTATGTTTACTTGTTTATATTTATTTCTGCCACTATATTTATTTTTGTGAAGTCAGGGATTTTGTTCTCTGAGTTATCATACTCTCAGCAGTACTGAGTGCCTGGAGCATAGTTGGTGCTCAATAAATAACTCTTCCGTGAAAGAATGAATGGAAAAATAATCCTGTCATGCAGAGCCAGCCCAACGCAAGAGAAACAAAAATGTGAGAACTTAGAAGTAATGAGACTGGAAACAAATCCATGAAGATTTCAGACCCAAATTCTTGGTTAGTGTTAGTCTGCATTTGTTGTTTATTCAGAGATACAAGAATGCAAATGATTTGCCATGTATTTAGTATTTTGTTAGATTCTTAGAAAAACAATCTTTCCAACTATGTATTGTTAACCTCGGTATACAGATAAGTAAACTGAGGCTCAAAGATGACACTAATGGTGTGGTAAGGGACGGAGCCTTGTTTTCTTTTTTACCATTTCAGCCCAACAGAGTGACAACGGAGACCCCAGGGAGGAAGGAGGAGAGAAAACAGGAGAGAGATCAAGGCACTTTCTTGCAGAGTAAGGTGAGGAGAGGTGACAAGCCCATTCAATGCCCCTCCCTGCGGATCTGAAATCTCTGAGGCAGTGTCCTCGTTCCACGCGTGAAGAAACTCAGGCTCGCTCAGGGCAACTGATCCGCCCACAGCACTTCCACCCCCGGGTTTCTCTGTATGTCAGCAGTGACCGCAAGGCCAGGGACAATTATACCCTCTCTCCCTAGCTTTCTTTCTCTGCTTTTTCCTTTGGTCTTTCCGTTCTGCGGAAGGAAGCTGTTTAAAAGGCACAAAGACCGAGCCAGGAAAGACAGCACCGCTGCATTCACAGCAACAGGGCCTGGCCTTGCGAGCAGCCTGAGAGGCACGCCCTCCGACCCGGCTCTCACGCCTGTGCGCTGAAGAACCCCCAGAAGTCTGCGGGCCGTCAATTTGCTGCAGATTTCGTGTAGAGCCACAGCTGTCCCTTCTGTGAGACAGAAACTTCAGAACCCAGCAGTTTGCAAAATTCCTCCGGTGGGGTGTGAGCGCCCCCTGACGCCCTAACCACGTCATGTCATCAAAACGCAGACCCACCCGCGCGGACCCCACGCATTTCCTCGTCCATAACGCAGAGCCAACAGTGCCCACGATAACCGCGAAAACCCTCACGGTAGGCTCGATGCTCCTGCTTTGCTTCACCCGAGTTTCATTTTACACTTTGTGACCTGAGTCTCACCAGGGCATAGCTCACATCCCGCGGTGCCAAAGAAATGCACACACATTTTAAGCCGTGTTAGATATGCGTCACTTTTCGAAGTTGAATTGACTTACAGTAGTAATGTGTAGTGTGACGCTCGCTCAAAAGACGGTGTTAACCAAATGACTGCATCACCATGCGACGGGCAGGAATTTCAAAGAAAATAGAGGAAGCACGGTTGTCATTTGAGGAGCACGAGACCATTTTGAAGTGGTATTTGAAATCGGAGAATGCTGTTTGGGTTTCCCCCACGTTCTCCTGACTGAACACCCCTTGACCTCTACCTACGGGGGCCCTTAAAGGATGTGGTGTACCATAGAAAACCGGCTGCCCTGGCGGTGATTTGGGAAGAAATTGAAACGGCTCGTGCAGCGATACAGGTGGACACCCTGGTCAGCACTGCTGAAGCAGCACTTTGCCGTAATCAGAAGTGTCTGGGCGCTGATGGTGACCACTGTGAGCACCTCTTGTACCTGCAGAAGTCAGATGATTTGCACTCATCTTTTGCTATTGGTACATATTGAGTACTACAAGTTTAATACAGTTTTTTGCTTTCTTAAAATGTGTATGCATTTTTGGCACCCTCTGTATTTATATTTATATTATGTCACCTACAATTTCATTTATTTAACTAATAGTTATTGAGTACCTACTACGTGTGACACCTCATTCTTGATACTGCCGAGAACACAACATTAGATGAGAAGAAAGAAAACCTGCCCCCCAGGAGTTTCCACTCTCGCAGCAGAGATAAAAACACCTTGCCAAGTTCGGGGGAAACGTCAGCATGACGTGTCAGAGGAAAGAACAGAAGTCAGCCCGCTCTCCTACAGCTGCGAGGATGGGGGAGGCTTCATGACCATGGGTAGGAGATCGCCCGGGTGACTGCTGCCTGGGACACGGGGAGCATTCCTTTCCTTGAGACTGCTGGGCTCAGCAGAGGGAGGGTTGGGGTAGGTATACACGGGCCCGCTGCACTGAAACCTGGCAGCGAGGGGGAGCCGGGGACCCAACAATACAGAGAGAAGGGTAAGGCAGAAGAATGCCACTCGGGCACGAAAAAACCTCCTTCTCTTGTGATAGACTAAACCCCGAGGTGCTGATAACGGGCCCCTCCCTCCTGATCCAAGCCTAAAATACACAGATATCTACGCGCTCCAGCCCTGGGCTCCTCCCCCAGCAAGTGGTCTGTGAGACCCTGAACTTGGGCTTTGAATGTAGGAGTGCCTCCCCGAGGCAGAACGAAGGCCTGAAACCTCGGCACTGGCCGCGCCTTCAATCGGAGGCGCCTCCTTTCCCTAGCGTTCCGGCTACTTCATCGGTGGTCTTTAAATGGGTACGCGTATTCCGGGGGCCCAGAAAGCCTCTCAGGGACATGTGGGCATGGACACTCGATCCTGAAAGTGACTGTCCTAAGCAGGCCTCTGATGTGGGGCAGGGTCACCTGCCACCTCCTCTTTCACTGTCCTCCCTCCCTCCTCACAAAGGACAGAGGCAGCTGTCACCCAGTCTTAACCTGGAGCAGGCCGCAGGTTGGAAAGTGTGAGACAGCACCTCCCTTGAGGGAGAATGCTGTGAGGGCAAAGCAAGACGAGGGGGGTAGGAAGCACTGAGCGGGCGAATTCAAGCCCTGAGTGTGTCCCCGGCCAAGGGACACACGCCCAAGGCAGCCTCCACGCCTCGGTATTCTGCCACTTGCGCTCGTTGCCGTCCACTCTCGGGTGAGAACTCAGAAGGGGGATGGCCGTCACGGGCCGCCCCGGAATATTTAAACGGAATTGAAGAAAAGGTGAAGGAAGCCACTTTTTGTCAGAAGGAAACTCTGATTTGACCGTTTGCATTAACAAGAAATGGTTCCGTCAATTCCCATTACGTGCTGGGTGTACTTTATGAACAGACAAGCAAGCAGTGTCAAACATGTATTTGAAGCACACATAGAATACGAAGTAATCTCTAACTGCATCATGTACAACCAGCTAGGCTGATGACTACAAATTTTAACAAGTATAAATGTGAGAGGGGCGATACAGGTGTTCAAATCATATGAAAGTAAAGCAAATACAAAAAGAGGGAGGGAGGGAAGGAGGGAGGGAGGGTGGGAGGGAGGAGGAAGGAAACCAAAGTCCAGGTCACCTAAGCCAAGTCCTGGAGATCATTTTTCACAGTCCTCGAACCTGGCCCAGCCACTGCGTGACACTCAGCCCTCAGCTGATGTGAGCAAGCCAGCTCTGTACCAAAGCCCTTCCCGGGGCCCTGGAGGATGGGGGCAATCCGGGATCGCCTTCCTCGCATCTACCCCCGTTTGGGATTTGTCGGTAATTTATAAACACTTTCTGTGGTGTAAAGTGGCTCTTCCCTTGTCTTTCTTTGGTTAGTTGAATGTCCTCTCCTTAGCGACCAGGGCTATCCACACCTCCCCTCCCAGCGTGCCTCCCCCCACTTTGCCTTCCATACCACGCGGTGCTCCCAAACTTCATTCCCCAGAACACGAAGGCTGTTCATCGCTGTTCGTCCAGAAAACATTCACGGCATAAATTCGGGGTGTGCCGACTACCCTTCGTCCTAGAGATCTGCCTCTCCTTCTAGACTGCCAGGCCCATGTCTGTGCCATCCACCACTGTGCCTAGGTCACCTGGTAGGCGCTCAGTGAATGTGACTAGGTGGGTCAGGATACCAGAGATCTGAGTAAGAGTCTACTGAGAATACCTGTTCAATATTCTTTAGCCCACTGTTCCTTCATTATTTCACCCAGAACTCGAGGGTGCACGGGTGTGTGTCACACTGAAAGCATTCGGAATACAGAGGCAATCCCAGAGACGACAGTAAAGGGTCTTGTTCGGCTAGGGCTCCTGTGGCCGATGTAGGAGCAAATGCTTCACCTGGTGACCCCTGTTGCCTCACTAGCTCGTGGTACACAAGGAAACACAGGAATGCCTGCTACCCATACTTTGCTGGCACTTACACTTACCTGCCACATAGGCCCCTAAACCCTTCAAAGCCCGTTTGTGTATTTCTGAGAAACCCCAAGGACTGCCTCAAATGTACCCCCAGTCGAGCCCAGTCAGCTATCATGTGGAGTCCCCCGGGCGCCATCTTTCCTCATGTCATTAAGGCACCACCGTAGCCACTAGGAACTGCTTCCTCTAGAAAGCACCTGTGTCATCTCTTCCTTCCTCTGCGTCTTCCAGCCACTGCTTCTGCCACTGAGTGTCACGATTATGCCTGGAACCAATGCTCCCACTGTCAGGTACTATCCTATATGCCGAGCCCAGCAGCCTACGCTGCTGATAAACACCTCATCCACCGTGCTGATGACCTGGAGCCCTTGGCAAGCCTAAGGTGACCTGCAGTGTCCGGAATCCCCGGTGTGCTGAAGCCACGGGCGTTCCATCAGCAGGTGGGGAGCCCCTGTCTCTCACCGGAAGTTACATTCTCTTACTAACTGCCAACGGAGTGTCTCAGCCCCCAGCAGAACCAGGCTTCGGGTACAGCCAGAGACGATCTGAATCCCAGCAACGGAGATGGCTGGGCCTTGAGCTGAGACCACCTGCTCAGCCACGGCACAGCACGGCCCTTGCCTGTGTCCTCCCGCCGAGCTGCTCTCTCCCTGCTCACCTCCCTCCTGCATTGCACTGAGGCTTCCATTCCTGCCCCCCAATGCAGCTGCTCCTCAGGGGGCACCCGGGACCTGCTGAATGCCTACGCCCAGGTGCACCCTCATCCCCAGCTCACTGGACCCTCTGGGCCACCTGCTCTCCAGATGATTCTCACATTCTTGAGCTGCCTCCATTCTGGTGGTTTTCCATCTTCAGGTCAGCTTCATATGCATTTCCTTTCCCCCATCCCTCTCCCTCCTACCCCCCACAAAAAAACACCTCGTATAGTGGCTGCAATGATTTTCCAGGCCTTGAAACATTAAGGACCTAAGTAGCACCTTCATAAATTAAATGTCTCCAAACCCCAGACCTGCATACTCAACTGCCCAGCCTACGGTTCCCTACGGAGTCCCACAGCACTTCCGACGTGGCGTGTCCACATCTGAGCCCACCGTGCATCCCTTCCATTTATTCAGTGAGAACCCCTCCACCATACTTTTGTACACATTCTTCAACCCTCCCAACAAACCCCTGAGAGGGTTACTATTAATTTCCAGATTTTCAGGGGGATAAAAGAGAAATTTAGAAAGGGGACTTTGGACAACTCTCCAAAGTCTGACGACTGGTAGACACCAAACCGGAGGTAGGCCTCACTTCTCCAACTCCAAAGCCCACAGAATATGAATGGACTTAAAGGAGCCCAGCAGCTGGGGAGCCTTATTGTACTCTCTGCACACCCAGCTCCTTACACAATGTCTGACATAAGAAGGGTCCGCGATAAGTGTTTGATCTTTCAATTACTAAATATTTGTTTAATGTTAAATACAAGCACGGCAATGTGCTAAGTGAGGATCATGGGAGAAAGCATAAAAGAAAAAACAGGGACCATGCTCACAAAGACTTACTACCTTGTTTAAAGAAAACAATACTCAGACAAGATTCAGAAAAGGGAGAGCTTCTCACCACTGTTCTGTAACATTATTCTGCAAATGCTAACAAAAGCAGTAAGGCGCAGCAGCAAAATAGAGGGGAAAAGATATTGGAAAGGAGGAAAACTTATTATTTGCAATGATAGGATGTATATAGCTGAAAAACCCAACTTGAACATTTTCTTAAAATAGAGAGTTCAGTAAAGTGGTCAGTTACAAAATTAATATATGAGGTTACTCATTTTCCTAAATATCAAAAATAATCCATTATAAAATATATTTTTAAATGTATCCAATTTTTAATATATTAGGGCTGTCCAAAAACATATCCAGCCATAAGTGCCTATACTTTTCATATTACATAGCTAGATACTTTTCAGACAGCCTTCATAAAATTAAAAATATAGAAGATCAATTTAACAAGAAATGTGAGAAAGCCACATGAGGAAAACTATAAAATTCTGAAATATATATGATTTAACTGATTCAAAATATTGTGTCTCTAAATAAGACAGCTTACTATTTTTTAATGTCAACACTTTTCAGATTTTATGTTTAATACCACCCCAATCAAAAGCCCAACAGACATATTTTTGAAATATAAAAAAATAATACCAAGTTCATCTGGAAGAATAAAAATATAAGAATTGTAGGAAAAAAGAGTAATAAAGTGACATCTATCCTTCCAGGTACTGAAACATATCAGTGAGCAAGGCTATTACACAAAGGACACACAAATCAATAGAACATAATGGAGAACCCAGAAGCAGAGCCAAGACAATCTATTTGGAATAAAAGTGACATTTCAAATCAGTGGAGGAAAGATGAACTATTCAGTAATGATGTTAGACCACATGCTAACCCTTGAAAATATAAAATGGGATTCTACACTTCATACATCAGTTACCTTTTGCTACATAACGAGGCAAGCCCCAAACCTTAGGGGGCGTGAAAACAACCACCATTTATTTAGTTCGTTCTGTGGATCAGCAGTTTGCTCTAGACTCAGCAGAGCACCCCTTCTTCTGGTCTTGGCTGGGCTCAGTCATGTGTCTGCTACTGTCAGCCACCACTCAGCTGGTATCTTGGGTAAAGACCAGCTACTCTAAGATAACCTTCCTCACATCTCTGGAAGTTGGTGTGCTGTCAGCTCAAGTGATGGAGAGCCACGTGCATCTCCTCACCCAGCAGGCCTGTTCACATGGTGACCCCATAGGGTTCCCAAAGAACAGCTAGTCTTGAAACTGGCACATCGTCAGGCCCACTCCATTCTACTGGTCAAAGCTAGTCACACGGCCAGCCCAGACTTAAGTGGGGAAACAGAATCCAACCACTCAGGGGCTGCTCTGCAACTGCCATGTCGCAGACAGGGGTGCACACGGAGAACGGTGGACAATTACAGCCATTTTTGCAACCGATCACACATGTTCAAACGGAATGGGCTCAGATTACAAAAACCTTTCAATGTGATGATAAAATCACAGGAAACTTAGAAGAAAATATAGATAACTACTCATGTAAGGGGGCAGGGGTGAGAGCAACTCTTCTAAGCAAGACAACAAAACTAGATCTCATTTTTAAAAAGGTTGATAGTTGACTATCTAAACATTTAAAACTTTCACATGACCAGAAAAACACTATAAAAATGATAAAAAGTAAACCAGGTACAATGTATAATGTTAAGGAGTGGTCAATTCCTAAAGAGCTTTTATAATTTGAAATTTTTTAAAATTTCCAAATTATAAAATTATTTTAAAAAAACAATTTTTTAAGAAAGAAAGACAACGGACAATTCATGAAAGTAAAAATCACAAATTATCCATAAAGGCATAAAAAGTCGTTCACCCTCAATAGTAATCAAAGATATTATTTATTTATGGGATTGGCAAAGATTTATTTTTTTAAATGATAACGCATTTATCATTTTAAAAAACGATAAATATTTTTATCGTTTGAGTTTGGAGTAAGGCATTAACACTGCTGGTGAGAGTGTAAATCAGTAGACTCTGGATGAACCCATCTTTTTCTTTTTCTCAAATGAGGCAAGTTATTCACCACCACCACCACCACCCCCAGCACTTGTTCTAATGCCTCGGTTGCCAGCTACTACCTGTCCGGTGGTCCTGTCCGAGCTCTCCGTCCTGAGGTCTCAATCTGCGGCCCCCGTCTTGGGCCTGTGCCACCATGTGCAGCCCCTGCAAGGCCGGGGGCACCGGGGGGCCACAGTCTCGGAGCCTCGGCTGAAGCGGCTGGGCGTGACGCCGTCCGGGCCCCGTCCTCCCAGATCTTGGTGTCCCAGCGGACCCCCGCGCCGCCCCGGAGGGACACGTGCCACGCTGCGGAAGCAGCTCGTGCGCAGAACCGGTTCTCACGTCGGGAACGGGCGCTTCGTGCCGTGCCAACTGGACAGCGTCCATTCAGGGAGCTTCAGCTTTTCCCAGACTTTCTGAGGAAAGCTGCCGAGCTCTGGCCACCTCCCGCCAGGCCCCGCCATCTCTCACGGGAACGCCGGGCCCTGCGGCCTCCCGGGGGCCAGCGGAGTGGAGGGAGCAAGAAGGGTCCCCCCCACCCCCACCCCACGCACTGTCCAGCGGCAGGTCTCGCGAGAGCTCCAGTGCCCTCCACGGCTGCTCTGCATCCACAGTCTCATGTGTATCCATATGCAAAGGGGGAGGAGGGACGTGTGTAGAGGGCCAGGTATTTTTCCATTAGCGTGATTATTGAGAAAGCGACCTTTGAGCAAAGCCGTGAAGGTGGGGGTTGGAAATCTGGCTGGAGTGGTCCACGCGGAAGGAACCACTAGTCCAATGCCCTGACTCAGAAGCACGCCCACGGAGTGTGAGGCTCCATGGCCTTCTCTATGGAGTGGAGCCTGAGTAGGAGAGACAAGGTCAGAGATGTTATGGGAGCGAGGCAGGGAGGGCGGCGACCACGAAAGAGGAAGGTCGTGGAAGGTCATGGGGCGTGGCTTTGGAAGGGCGTGGCTTGGAAGGGCGTGGCTTGGAAGGGCGTGGCTTGGAAGGGCGTGGCTTGGAGCGGTGGGTTAAGAAGCGGGGTGAGGGTGGGGAGTGGAGGGACCAGATCGTCTCACTTTTCTGAGTGAAAGCGGGGCCACTGGGGGGTTCTGAAGAAAGGAGGACATCATCTGACTTAGGAAAAGCGTCACTCTGACTGCCTTGTTAGGAGTAGACTGAACGTGGGGTGCGAAGGCAGAAAGAAAGCCAAGTTAATAAGCTGAAACAAGAGAAATGATCGTGGTTCAGACCTAGGTAGTAGGAGTGGAGGCAGTGGGACTGGTCAGATCCAGGATTCGCTCACACAGCGGTGACGGGTGTGAGAGAGAGGGGGCGAGAATGACGCTTGCAGGGCTTGCCTTGAGAAATGGGTAGGATAGAGGTGCCATTAACCAGAAGCAAAAGTGCTCCAGTGGGGTTGATTGGGGAGAAAAGATCAGACATTTCGTTTCAGTCCTGTTGACTTTGAGATGCTTATTAGACAAGCAAGGGGAGATGTCAAGTAGACAGTTTCATGTAAGAGAGTTTGGGAGGGGGGTCTAAAGGAGGGGTGACAGCAAGGATCTCCAGCACCATCAAAGGTCACAAAGCTGTCATCCAGGAACTATGGAAGGTGAACTGGCGTGTTTATCATGTCACCGTGGCCTTCTCTATGGGGTGAGAGGGAGCAGTGGCGTAAAGATAGGCCTGAAGTAAGGTAACAGGCTTCACCATAGCATCCGTGTTTGGCCTCGTGTTGCCATGAGCAGTACTACCTGAAAGTTGCCAGTGAATTCTTTCCTGAACCTGGAACACCATGTTCCAATTTCCAACTGTGTTCCAAAAACGTATGGAATGGCAAGCACATCCTTGGGAAGGTTAAAGTCTCTTAAGGAAACCAAAACTTTACAAAGTTACATCAACCTTTAACTCCCTCCTCCACAAGTGACAGCTGGACTTCTGGTTCCCCCAAGTCATCAGATTCCTAGAGCAGTATTGTCACTACCACTCTCATGCACTTTGTATCTAGGAAGCCAGCTCCTTGGGCCCCAGTTTCCTTATCTGGAAAATAAGGAATGGACTAGGTCGTTGAGTTTCAAACTTTTCTTTTTGATTGAAGCAGGACAGGGTGAAGGCTGGTAGGGGAATTGAGCACCCCCATTTAACTGGCCCTTTCTCCAAATTCCAACTCTATGGAAGCTGCTTGGGGCCCTGTAGGAGCACAACTTGGACTTCCTGGACTAGATGGTTTATATGGTCCCGTCCCAGATCGGAGGGACCCTTTTTCTCTTACAGCCCCCCTGAGCATTGCAGGATGGTGAGGGGAAGCGGTGGTAAGGATCCAAAAGGCAGGAGTACAGCAGCATGTAGGGGGCCTTTGGTGAAGGAAGTGAGGTCACTGTGAGTAGGGAGTGTTTATAACTCAGTGACAAACCATGTGGCATTCCAGATGGTTATGGAGATGCCATAGCAGGTGACAGAGTAATCTGGCCTATGACCCTTAACGGGTGGCGTTTTGCTCTCCTTTAAAAAAAGCCTTCAGGCACTAATTCAGTTTATATTAATTTCTTACATGCCTATTGTGGATGTGTGACTGATGGTTGGACCCCCAGCCCTGCATCCAGTTCATCATTCACATCAAGCTGCAGCTGTCCTTTATCAGCACCTGTCCCAAAATATTTAAATTCAAATTTTCCACCCATATTCCACTCAAGCCATGAGTATCCCATTCTGCTTCGCCTTTATATGTTGGGTTTGGGGAACTTTTAAGTGCCCGCATGTACAGAATTTTCAATATTTCTTGTTGTAAGTAGAAATGGTCCCCAAGAAGAGGAGAATGGAAGGAGCCCTCCCAATGAGTGGTAGTCTCTGAGGTGGCTTTTCCAGGTAGATAGCGAGCATAAAGGACTGTAAGAGGGGCCTTGCTAAAGGGTTTCACCACCCCCCGCCCTGTACTCCACCACTCCGACTCCCCTCCCGCAGTCACTGCAGGGTTACTGGAGGCTCCATCACTCCCTTAGCATCTACAGTCACAACGCCCACTACTCTGCTATCCCCCTCTCCCCCCAGATCCCACCTTCAGCCTAAGTTTCTCCCACTGCCGGTTGGATGGGCACGTCCAGTTTGGCAGAAAACCAGCAAGCTTACACTTGGGATGTGTACACACTTCTCCACGTACAGTACATTGAAATGAGAAGTTAAACGTTAAAAACCCAAGGGGTGGTGTAGGCTCGGCCTGATTAGCCAAGTAGCCCATCCAAAAGCAAATTTTTCTTTTTTCCTTTATTTTTTTTTTTTGAAAAACATCAAGATATCTCATCAGAAGGAAGCTCAAGAGTTCTACTTGATCACGTCATGGAATAAGAGAAAAAACAAACTAAGCTCAAGAGTTTTCCCTTTTCTTTTGTGTGTTTCTGATTGTCCCAGTCTTGCTGCTGCCTGTGTATTTATGAACTCTTCCCCACACCAAAGCCAGTGGGAGCTCCGTACTATAAACTTCTAAACTCATCTCCCATGGCTTATTTTACACGACAGGAGAAAGCATATTTGAAAGGACAATCCACCCCGGCTGACAGGATGTTTTCTTCTTGGCTTTGACGATCTGTAACTCCTTATGAACAGAGACAAAATCATCTCCAAGGACAGCAATCTTCTGAGCAGTGCTCATACTGAATGGAGCGATTGGTATTTTCCATTCAATTTATACCTGATGGTACCGATGCCAGCAGCACACTGCACCCTTACAAAAACAAGTGAAAAACCCTGCCTCCTAATTGCCCAATTTCCTGAGTGTTTGGGTTGTTTTTTGTTTTGTTTTGTTTTGTTTTTAAGTGGTTACTAATGGCTTTGCAATCTTTTTTCTGGGTGATGATTTAAAATTTTGAAATCTTTTCACTGACCAGACATCCAAAGTGGGCATTTCGGGTGTGTGCTAACGCCTTGTCTGAGTCCCGTCTCACTCCAGCCCCCATTTAACCTGCGCTTCGCAGTTTGCTTCCTCTCAGCATAAGCCACTCTGCACTCTGACCCAAGGAAGCATCTGAGTAAAATAAATGACAGATCTGATTAAGTTGGGCGTTACTGAACCAAGGTAAGAGACGCCTGTTGATGTCACTTGGGATTTCTTATTAATATTCAAAACAAACAAATAAAAACGTAAAAAACTAGAATTCAAACACTCTTATCTGAATGTTTAAACTGCAGGGACAAGAGTGAAGGCCCACCCTAAACAAAAGTAGAGAAAAAGAAGTTTTATGAGAGTTATAAAAAATTTGAGTTCTGAGGATGTTAAGCCACTGGGGTGTGTTGATTCTCTTGGCAATATGAGGGCGTAACATAGACTGACCTCTTGCACTGTGCTTACATTAGTTAATGTGGGGCCCCTGACATAATCAGAATGAGGGGGGAAAAAAAGACATTCTGTTGAATGCTCACAATGAAGGCTTAATTCATCCAGGGAAGGGATTGGGGAGAAAGAAAAATACAGGACTGAGCAAGAAACGTTTAGGATATACGTTCCTTGTATATCCTAGCCCACTGCTAAGCACCGGGTAAAGGCACAGTTTTTAAAAATGAGCCAGAACCTCATAAAAACAGTGAGGAAGATAATACTGTACCCCACTTAGATGTGGGATCTGGACTGGACCGCTTCCTGGAGAGAACGTAGGATAGAGGTCCCCGAGGTCCCCGCGAGCTGGGAAGTTAGTGTCCAGCGGGCACCGAGCTTCTGCTTGGAGGATGAAAACATCCTGGAGACGGATGTTCAGGCTGCCGGCCCAACACTCTGAGGGCACTGAATGCCGCTGCCACACCGCACGCTTACAAATGGTTACAACGCTCCATTGCATGTTGCACCTATATTATCACAATGAAAACTTCTAATAAAAAATGTAAAATATAACACAAGCAGTGCGTACTTGACTAGATGGGAATAGTGACCTGTGACCTCAGGAGGCTCTGCCCACCTCTTTACAGGCGCAGCTGCGACCTGGGATCCGGCGTGTGGGAGGCCCAGCCCCGGACAGGCAGTGCCGGGCGGTGCCGGGCGGAGAGCGCCGACGTGTGGGTAGCAGAAGCCACCGCGCCCCCTTGAAGACGATGCATTTCCAGGACAGAGCTCTGCTTCCGGTGCGGGAACCTTCCCTACGCTTGAAGGCAGTAACAAAACTGTCTCCAAGTCAGGAGAGGGTCACCGCAAAAGATCCGGGCTTTGGTCTAAAACGTCTTACTTGCAATCTGGGCCACGCCCCTCTCGCTGCTCGGTTTCCATCTGCGCACAGTGAAGCGGGGAGACCCCGTGGTACGTGGCCTCCACCCGCCCCGCACCTCCAGGGTGCTAACCCAGCCCTTGCCTTCTTTTTCCCAACAGCTCCAACGTTTAAGTACAGGGAAGAAGTAAACGGTGTCCCATGCCTTTAGCCATCACTGTTCTCTGAGCTCGCCCGTGTCTTCCTGTCGTTTCCAAAGGAACAGCGACCCCAAGTGAACATTCCAGTTTCATTAAGACATTCTGAGTGCAGAGCATGGAGGAGACACCGCTCGTAACTTCTAATGGTAGCACGACATTGCTGGGGCCTTTTTGTTTGGTTTGTTGGTTTTTTGCTTGCTTGCTTTTTTTAATTTAAGATCATAGTATTATACTACTGAGTCATGTTCAATCGTTGAGAAATTAGGGTTGGAAATCAAGTTATATAGTAACGGTAACTACATTCCTTCCCCTAATCAGTTAGGTGATAAAAAGCGGCCGATTACTCTTCAATAAGGAAGGATGAGTCTATGAACAAAGAAACCTTTCATAACTACCTTCCACTATCTAGAAGCAATAAGGAACATTCAGTACTTATTTTCCTAACCTGTACTTCCTCTATTCAAATTAATACATTCCATTCAGTTTTTCAAAGCTGCTATTAAAAAGAAAGTTCTTTTTAAAGATATTTAAAAGCATGTTATATACAATTCATATCATTTCAAAGGAATCAAATGTGGTGTATTATACTGTGTGTATAAAATGGTTAAGGTGGGTTCAATTTCAAAGGGGGTTTTCAGTTAAATATCTGGGTTTTGCCTGAATGAGGAGCAGTAAATAATCAGTCTGATTGGCAATCCACTCTTCAATCTATTGATCTAGTAATAAAGTAGATATACCAAAAAGCCTAAAAACACTTGAGCATTAGTGAACTAATTTACTCTAGGGAAAAAAGGATAAGAAAACCAGAAACCAGCATCCCAAGGAGAGGGGAAAAAAATGACTGAAATTAGAACAACCAAGTTAAGAGCATACCTTCCCATAAAATGATATACCAACAACATTCCAGTTAAACTATCTTCATTAGACTTTTATTTTTAAGATTTTTAATTTTTAAATACATAGTGGATTGGATTCCTAAGTCACATTCAAGGATATATAACAACTATCCAATAATGCTTCAAGTACATAAAACCATAAGACCAGATTTCATTTAAAGTATTATACAATGGCAAAAATGTACAAGATGCATAAAATCTTTATTAAATGACCACATAGTAATCTGATACACTATTTCCTGATACAAGAAATAGATTATGAATAGGTTTTTACTATTTTTAAAAATTCTCAAAGTAAAACACAGTCTGTAGGTAGAAAATGTCGTACACGTTATTTACCTTTTATGACTATTTCCTGGCTACCTGGATATCCTCCTTCCATGTACCCGTTGCCCTGAGCTGTTCCCTGAACCTTCTCAACTGTGTTCCTCCTAATCGGTGACCCACTACCTATAAAATCTCTTCAGAGCAGCAGCACCACCACAAAATCCCATTGCTACCAAGCTCTGACCTGGCCTGGCTCTCTCCTAAAAGAGCAATAAGATAAATACACAGGAAGGTGGTGCAAAGAGATAGCAGGCCTTTGAGGATCTGACTGTGTACATTACCTAGGTACTTCCCCATCCTAAAAGTGAGCCATTCCTCATTCCCACTGAATCCTGTACTTGCAGTCAACAGAGCTAGAAAAGGGGAGTTAGGGGGAGGGAGGGAGGGAGGGAGGGAGGAGAGAAAGAAAGAAACATACAGATTCTTTTTAGCCTAGGAATCAGCACCCTAAGACATCTAAAAATCCCATTAGGCATCAGGGGAATAACTGTAAAGGGGTGGTGGTCAAAAGCATTAAAAATCAGCTGTTACTAACTTTAGAGTTGCATATAGGGTAGCCCAGCACTGATGATGGTACCCAAGCACCACGTGGTGGGGGGTACCCAATACCTGTTAAAATAAATTGTAAACAAAAACCAAGCACAGATTGGATATGAATGAACTCGTTTCCACTCAAGACAATAACCTCCAACTTGAAGACCACCAGCCTCTGCCTGCTTCCCAGTGATGACAAGCAGTCCTTGAGCCTACATACACAGCCAACATTGCCAAAGGAATAAATAGAACACTTGCTTTTCAAATATAGGGATGGCTATTCCTCAAATGTAAATAGTTGATGATATGATCAATAAAGTCCAAATACATTCAAAGAAGTTATTGAATTCATAATTAGTTTATCATTATTTTCTCAGCCAATATACAATAAGTATACAACTACTTATATGAGTTAGATCTTGAAAATGCTGGCATTAGAAAAAGTATCTCCATGCCAACAAAAGGGTTGGGAATCACCACCTCAGGTTCTATAACAAATTCTCCAGATAAGGTTCGATGTGCCCGGGTTCCAGTGCTTCCAAATGTACGTCCAGTGGCTGACCTCCTTACTTCCTTCCGCAGCGACGAGTGACAAAAATACATGCGTGGTACTAACGTGTACTGACGTGCATAAGAATAATGCATATTCATTTGGAATAATAAATCTGAAGTAACCAGGGAAAGTAAATATATATACATACACTAAAATCCGTACAAAAATATAATCACTTAATCTATAGGGTCTCCCCCATAGACCTACTAATCTACACGGGGTGCGCTAGCACGTTCCCTGGGCAGGAAGTGCCCACGGTCACCGCCAGCGAGATGAGCCCGCGGGGCTGCTGGGCACGGGCTTCCCCCGCACCGCTCCGGCAAGAGCTCCGGGTTCAGGAGCCCCGTGTCCTTCTTGAAAAACAGTGACAACGAAGGAAGAAGGAAGAACCCTTGTGAACTCATCAGCAAATCTAAGGCAGGTTGATGGCCTGGTCATCCTTGAATTTAGGGATCTTCTTAAACTCACTTTGTTTTTTGAAGAAAAGCTGAGCCAGGATGTGGTCTGCTGTGGCCTGGAAGTAGTCGTCCATGTCAAGGGTTTGCAGCTGACAACAGAAACCGAGAGATGTGTCAGCCCCGAGCCACTCAGGGCAGCCCCTGGCGCACTTCCGGGACTGTGGGCTGCCGCCTGTGTGACGTGACGCAGCGACCAATTCCCACGGTTGGTCACCAGGTGCCCTCTCTTCCCTTGCCCTGCAGAGCTCACCTTGTCAACCCTGAGAATAAGGGGGTCTGCCTGATGGCTGGATGTGCCGGGCCATCTGAAGCTTTCCTTAGAGGGACCTCCATCCTGCCGAGAGGCACTTCGCTTTATGAGGGAGCAGGGCTCTTGTCTTCCCGTGAGCAGGGACGAGCCACAGGACGGCTGCTCAGAGCCACATACCCAGACGCTCACGATGGAGGCAAAGCTGGCTGCCAAGGAAGCGACCCGGATACCCCTCGGCCGGAGAGCGGCCTCGTTCTGCGCTGCTGGGTGGGTAATCTCCGTCCGGTCGGGTGGGCAAGACTGAACGTCCTGTCCACCCTCCCTACCAGTCTTTGTCCCTCTGCCTCTCACTGTCCCGCTCTGACACTACCTCTTTCTCCGTCAGCCTCTCAATTTCTGCACGTGTGGGTCTGTGTCTGTGCTTATTTGCCTCTGACTCTCTCTCTTGTCTCTGTGTATGTGCCTGTCTGACTGTCCCTGTGCGCATATATGTGTGTGTCTGTCTGTCTTTCTGTGTCCCTCTGTGTATAGACTGTGTGTGGGTATGTGTCTGTGTGACTCTCCTTCTGTGCCTCTGTCGCTCTCTGGGGGTCAGTCCCTCTTTGTGTGTTTGTCTGTGTGTCTCCTACTTGTGTGTCTCTGTATTGTCTCTCTTTCTCTGTGTTTGTGTCTCTTTGCAGATCTCTCCCTCTCCCCGTGTGTCTGTTTCTTCTCATGACTTTGTTTCTGTGCATGTCTCTAAGCATGTCTTTTTCTCTCTGGGCATCTCTCTTTGGATCTATCTCTGTGTGTCTCTGGACATGTATGTCTCTGGGTCTCTGGCTCTTATTCTATGTTTTTCTCATGGCTCGCGTTTCCTGCTCCCTCTGTCTGCCTCCCTGTTCTCCTCACGCCCCTAATGCAATGCATATCCCCCTTAGAATCATTTCCCATCACCCACTCTGATAGAGCAGTGGGGGACTGTCCCCCACAAGGGCAATGTCAGACATTCCTGAGGGCGGGGGTGGAGTAAAACAATGCCTCCTACCTAAAATTCTGATGCAGTTCTTTGTTCCCTGTTACGGAGCGCCCCCTTAAATTGTTTCCATTTCTATTCTTTTTAAAAGCTTTATATTCTTTAATTTTTGGCTTGTGTTTAATGGTTTGCAATGTTATTTTTAGCCTTTCATATTTTACATTTTAACTTCTTGGCATTAGCCTTTCATGTCACATTAACTCATTTATTTTCTCCCACATATTTATTTAATGCTTACATTTTTACCTTTGGAATTTGGAATTCTTTTACAGTTACGTAAAATCTCTATTGTGCTCATTTTTAAAATTCTCTTTTCTTATGACTAATTTTTTAAACTCTAACTTGCTATTTACACCTTGAGGGGTTTTTCTTCTTTTCCTATTTATATTTGACCTGGTTCGATGTTGCACTATCATTTATTGTTACAGTGGTTACAGGGAATAGTGACCAGAGGGGTGGCCGTGTCAGTGAGACCCCCACCCGAAGTCCGGAACACTGGACTCCCCTCCCCCAACGAGGTCTATAGCTGGCTTTCAGTTCCACTTGTCCCTCACATAACTGTCCACGAACCTCGTCCCAGGTATCCTCAGAAGGTCTGGAGACCCAGGGAAGCAGCTGCTGGAAATTTCCAGACTCCCTCCAAGAAGCATCATATATTTGATTTGCTTACAATAAAGAATGATGGGAGGAAATTCTACTCTTACACAGGAAAACATTGGCCAATCCTAGTCAGTTCAATCCTTACTACTCCGAAAAAATGTCTTTTCATATACAAGAGCCTCTATTTTTCCCTCTCTCTGTGCTAAGTAAGTTCTGGAAGAATAAATTGGTATGCCCAGTTCAGCTCCTCTCTCTCTCTCTCTGACAAAGCCTCAAAGAGAATGTTCTGTTCCTTTACGCCTTAAGGTGTTCGAGGGCCTGCTCAACGTGGGGAGGCCAGTCCCATCCTGGGGCTTGGTATTAGGAAACCCACCTGCCCACCGGTATTAGTCACATTCTTTATTAGTAATAAAAGTGACTTCATGAATTTCCACGTACTACTCTTTGGTCTTTTCTCTCAGTTAGTTCAGAACTTGGGGAATTAAGAGGAAATGTGATATATCAGATTGCTTTATAACCAAATGAAAAGATTATTGATTCTCCTCCTCTTCACATATTTGTTCTGCCAGTTCATTCATTTACTCGTTCACTCAACATGTATTTACTGAGGGACCCTTGTGGTCCAGACACATGCCTTAGCACATCCCTGGCACTCCACACTCGCTCTGAAATGAGCTTATTCTCACCTGGTCTCCGGTGCTGAAGGCAAGAATGAAAAGTAAATCCTCATCGCATGTGCTCTTAATGTAATGCTGGGTTCCAATGGGGAAAAATATCACATCTCCAATGTGAATGTTAAACTCGATGATACCCTGAGTGTTAATAATGCCCACCTAAGGAAGACAAACACTGGCTTGAAGTTAAGCACATAAAAGGAACTATTCATCAAGGATAGGTGTTAATAACAAAGAACAGATGAACGGAAGCACAAAGGGACTTTTTCATGCGGCTGAATGCAGAGGAGAGAGGCGATCCTTCTCACAGAATCTCCTGTTTCTGAGACAGGAGTCCCACAAGTCACGACATACTCTATTTAATCAAATGTTCTTCCAAATGCCATTAGCGAGTTCAATACTGAAGAGCATCATGCAGAAAGAGCCTCAATCACCAGGTTCTGATTAAGGTTGTAAATTACCCTTAGGTGGTCACTTAATTGGGCGAAGGATTTAAGTTTCAGTGTCTCACTACTCCCAGTTCCTCCTTTCTACTTGTTTGGGAAAATTCAGCCTTCTACGAGAGCTGCTTCCTAACCATCTTCTGTAAAAGGTTAGAGATTAAATGCGCACACAAATGCACACACGTGAGCACAGAAGCACTCCAAAACTAAAATCGGATCCTTGAAGTATACTTTGTGAAAATTACAATGCCCTTTGCCAATTTACTAAGGCCTTCATCCCCCCAAAATATACAACTTCTGCTGTGGAGGACATAATTGAGCGGTTTCTGTCTGAATGGGTTCTTTCTGTCAAGACTGGGACAGGTACAGGCGAGAGAAACCCATTTGACCTGTGTATACCATTATGGAGTTCCCCAGAGAGCCCTCGGAAGGTCCAGAACAACTGTCAAACCACTATGGTGACATGCTACTCAGTTCAGCTTTTATCATGGTAGGAGCCGTGTAATGGACCATCCAAACCAGGGCTCTCTGGAGTCAAAGCGGGTGCTGCTAATAATTTCACCAGATGGCAAGTACACAGCAGAAGGTTCTGGATAGACAAGGCTCTATGGCCACTCTACTGCTGCTTTACACTTCCCCACCCACCCCAGCTCGCAGCCCATTGAGAGGCAGTGATGTCACATTCTCCAGAAGGCAGCACAGTGAACCCTTGCATTACCTAAGAATGCAAAATTCCAAAAACATAAGCAGGTGGTCGAGCCCCTTCACCATAAGTGATAACGCTTCATCACATCTGAAGTTCTTAGCCTCTTTTGAAGCTGAGACCAAACTTGGAAGCTATCTAGCAGAGCCTGCAAGGTACCCTCTGGGAACTGTCCAGAAAGCCATGCACACCAAGTCCTTCCATGTTACCAACAATGAACCAAAATAGACACACCACCTCTTTGCTTCTTTCTGCATTCAAAAGGAAAGTTCAAAAAACTGTTCACAGAAAAATTACCTTTCCACATCCACTTATTACGTATCCCATTTCATTTGCATTAAAATGGAAATGTGGCTGTCGTAATCCATTGTTGTAAATTCTGAGTGTACTCAAAGTGAGGGCATTTTGATGCTTGAAGAAGAAAAGAAAAAGCAAATTCAGTTATTTAGCCACTATCCTACTCAGCAACTTAATAATTCATGGAATCATAACTAATGCTTATGCAGCCCTAAGACATGTGATTTTTTATGTCCTTTACATTTAGTCATTTTTTCCTTATAAAACAGTCTTATAAGGTTGATGGTATATTCTTCCCATTTTACAGGTGATGAAATTAAAATCTAGGTTGTTGAGCAATTTACCTAGGGTCACACGGTGGCAGAACTGGGATTTAAATCAGGAAATTGGACACCATAGCTCTGCTCATAGTCATTATGCAATACAGCATTTAAAACAAATAAGAAGCATCTAGTCTTTTCATTAATATAACCATCCACGCCAAGATATTAAGTTCCCCAATGCACATTGAGGCCTCAACTAATAGTTCACAATGATCAAATCAACCAATGTTTGGCTGTATCTTTTCTCTTTGTCCAAAAGAAGGCTGAATTGACTCAAATTCTCATGTTTCATCCATTTTAATAATCATCCAAACATTTTCTTCTCAGTTACCTGATTTAAGAATTCACTAAAAATTTTTTCATTGTTGCTTAGTTGACTTCCATTTTTCCAATATTGTGCCAGTTGTATTATTCCTCCTGGAAATCGATATTCTTTTGAACCTGAGTCAGATAAAGTTTAAAAAACAAAACAAGATAAAATACTTCAAAGGTGTACTACAAAGAAAGAGCCTAATGCAATCCCAATAAAGGATGTAGTTCTCCTAGAGTCACAAAAAGCTTATGTGATGGGAACTGCTAACACCAGATCATATGTGCCCCTAAGATATTGACCTGATATGGTCAGATACTACCCTACATTCCAAGTTCTCCTGAAATGTGTAACTTCCTCTTCAAGATAGACTATTCAACTAAGGGGAACTTGCTAGAAAACTTAAGAGTCATCCTAAATACCAATCTCTACCTCACTCTTCAAGTCAATCAACTAAGACCTGTCAGCCCTACTTCTTTAAATTTGCTTTGCTTTGCAGCAGCTCTCTCCCTCTCACAACTGTCATAGTGCAGGCCACCATTATCCCCTCTTTGAGGGACTCTGAAAGCCCCCATTCATCTCCCTGCCTCTCATCTGGCCCCTTCCAACCCATTCTCCACAATTTAGTTGGATTGATCATTGCTTGGAAGAACAAAACTAACACTAACTCAGAAAGATATTTGCACCCTCATGTTCACTGCAGTATTATTTACAAGAGCCCAGATGTGGATACAACCTAAGTGTTCATTGACAGATGAATGGTTAAAGAAAATAATCCAATGGAGCATTATTTAACCATTAAAAAAAAAAAAAGAAAAGAAATCTTGTCAGTTATAACAGCATAAATGAATCTTGAGGGGCATTATGCTAAGTGAAATAAATCAGACAGAGAACAACAAACATTGTATGATCTCATTTAAATGTGGAATCAAAAAAAAAAAAAGAAAAGCTCATAGATATAGAGAACAGATTGATGGTTGGCAGAAGTGGCAGGAGGGGATGGCAAAAATGGGCGAAAGGAGTCAAAATGTACAAACTTCCAATTATAAAATACATCATAGAAATGTAAAGTATAGCATGTCAACTATAGTCAATAATAGTGTATTTCATATTGAAAGTTGCTAAGAGAATAAATTTTAAAAGTTCTCATCATGAGGAAAAAGTTCTGTATGTGTGGTAACAATGTTAACTGATTCACTGTGGTGATCATTTCACAGTATTAAATCATTATGTTGTACACCTGAAACTCATATAATGCATGTCAATATCTCAAATAAATAAATATCTAATTGTGTCACTTTTCTATTTAAAACTCCTTAATTACTCCTCTTTTCCATCAAGTGTAAACTCGTTCATACAAAACCTGTATAACAGGATCCCCTCCTCTCTCATCAGCTTCTTCTCCTACAATCTCCTCCCCCAGACTCAACAAACACCTTCACATTTTAAGGTCTTTTATCACATTTTCTTTTCTTCCCAGGTCTTTTCCTACTCTGTTGAGCAATGTATTTTTCAAACTTCTCTTGACTGGGACCCACCACAGAAAATTTTTTTTTAAAACCTTACATCTTAATCCAATACAACTATATAGTAACATATATAAATAGTTAACTCAAAAGGCCTCACAAAATAACATACTATACCTTTAAGGTCATAAAAGTATCTCCACACAAGGCTGTCTGGAGATTGTGTATAACTGGCATTCATAACCAGTTCTGCCAAGTTGGGAGGAAGATTGACCCCCTGATCCTCTTTTTGCTTTTGGAATGTTCTAATGAAGTTAATTCCACCTTCAGGCTGAAACACATAAGAAACCACATAAGATACCTGTGAAACAATCCAAAAATTCTAGCAATAGAAGGGTGGACAGCTGATGATTGGGCAGTATCGGCACCAGTGTGGTTTTCAGTGGCCCCGTCGACAGAGCTGAACTTGACTAGCCTAAGACTTGGGATATTTAGGAAAATCCTCTAAGTGTTCACTGTATTTTGATTGTGTTGGTGTTTTATGATCAATAAAAACTGCTCCAAAAACATACATTCGTTTCCATGTTTACACATACTCTCCCTCATGACCCATTTCTTACATTCCTCCCTGTAACATTAGACCAGGATCTGTTGCAAAATAGATCTCAAAACCTTACTGAGTAGATTTCTAAATTTACCATGGAACCCCCTCCAACCACCAGTCATGGGCCATCACCAATTCTTCTGATCACCCACTTTCACTGTCAGCATCTACATCTGACCATCTGCACCCAGCATTATCAGCAATCCCTCCAATGATAATATAAATAATTGAAGAGAACAAAAGTAGCTATTGTTCAGGAAACCTGTGGGACTCTCTGCATCAGGTTAAGAAAACACAATTACAATACCTGCAGCAAACTTCTCTCTGTACTAGCTTAAGCTTTTCAGAGATATAAATTACAGCAATTTGTATTAACTATATGATATCCTTCCTACCAAATTCCTTATAGTTTCCCATAGAAGCCTTTCATAAAGGAAAATACAGAGCAAACCATTTCAACAAGTTATATAAAATCTTTAGTAAGAACATAAGGTTTATTCTTGAGCCCTTTATCCAACTGTTACTCTATTGACTGCTGACCTAGAAACACAAATACTCAAGCTCTGTTTATGCCCACCCTCGTGGTGGGATTAATTTTTCAGTACCAACCTTAAGTGACCGGGCAGCAATGTCCTCAGGTGTAGAAAAAAATACATCATCAACATCTAGGGTCTGGAGTTCGTCGTGTGTGGAAAAGAAGAGCAGGAAGAAGCAGTCTTCGTTTCCCACATTCTTTATCCAGTGCAGTGTGTTTTTAGGGAAGAAGATCACTTGGCCAGCTGTAACATTGTATGTGGTAACTACGTGACCGTCATCAACCACCCCAATCCACGCTGTGCCCTGAAACACAAACAGAAAAGCACAGGCAACGTCACTTTCAAGCCATGTTTCTCAAGCTTCTTTCGTTATCTCCCTTCTAAGGGACCATTTGAGATCTTTTGTTTCCCTGTGAAAATTTAACACTACGGATATACTATAGGTCTGTACACTGTATACACATGCTGCTTATCCACTATATGCTTATACATAGAAAGAGTACATTTTTTTGTCCCCCAAGAACCAGTTTTTGCCCCCTTGAGAACACCGCAAGCACATGTGTGTGTTCATATGCGTTTGCATGAACACACATTTGCATACAGATGTGTATGTACTTCCCAGAAAAGAAAAAGTCTGCATACGATTTCAAAAATAATCGTACATAGTACTTTCACTGTGTGTCCAGGTATTCTTCCAGATACTTTACCTGATTAACTCAATTATTCCTTACTTCAACCGATAAAGCAAGTACTATTATTATTGTAATTTTACAGATGAGAAAGTAGAGGCAGAATGTACCATTTCCCAAGGTCACTCAGCTAGTCAATGGCCAAGCTGGGACTGGACCAAAGCAGTCCAGCTTCGAAGTCCACACTTCCTTTAAACATTGTGATAAGAACACTTAAAAATAAGCTCTACCCTTTTAACAAATGTTTCAGTGTAGACTACAGTATTATTAATCATAGACACAACATTATATAGCAGGTCTCTAAAACTAATTACCTAGCCAAATTACCTAGTTAAAATTATTTCATCAAATTATCTGGAAACAGGGGGTAGAATGGTGGTTCCCAGGGATTGGGGGAAGCCTATACTTCTCACCCACACGGCACCATACGTTGATTCTGCTGACACAGAATTGTATCCTTTCTCTCATTATCTAATCTGTCCCTTAGTATTACCCTGGGAGGTAGGTAGAGAAGGTGCCGTCATTTCTGTTTTATCAGGGACTCATGGTCACTAGTGGAGTAGCCACCAGGGTGGATGAAAAAGGAGTGTTCGTTCTGACTACACAGACAACATGGACAACTTGGATCTGAAGGGTATCGAAGCTACAGTCCACATGCAAGGAACAACACAAATAAATATGCATGTATTCCTATCAGGCACCAACTGCTCCAGACTCAGCAGGGCCAGCACAGCGGCCAACGGGACACTCCCTGCAGGGCCCCGCTCCTCTCAGGGATGCTCCTTCCCGGAGGTACTGGGAAGCAAACGCAGTCTCCAGGGGTGAGTGCGCAGCGGAGGGACTTCCCGCGCGTCCTATCGGTTGGCTCCTTAGCCTGGCTGTGGGCGTGAGTGAGCCCACAGTTTTCCTGGGATCTAGAGAATATTCTCACCCACGTTACTTTGTTTATAGTTGAATTTTTTCTATGTTTTAACTTAGATATAATTGACATATATTACATTAGTTCCAGGTACACAACATAAAGATGCAGTATTTGTATATATTGTGAAATGATCACCACAATAAGTCTAGTTAACATCCATCACCACACACAGTTTTAATTTTTTTTCCTGTGATGAGAACTTTTAAGATCTCTCCTCTCAGTAACTTTCTAATAAACAATAGTTTTATTAACTATAGTCCCTATGCTGCACATTACATCTTCTTGACCTGTATGTTTTATAACTTGAAGTCTGTACCTTCCGCCCACGTTTAGAAGCTCAAAGAATAAACTCTGCGGGGACTTCCAGACCAGCTGCCCCTAGCTGAGCTGGACCCCAGCCCTGCTACATACTGGAACTGAGTTCCCTGGCTTGCAGTTTGTCTTTTAGGGGGGTCCCCTCTAGGAAAGTTCACTTCACTGCCTTTCCTTCTGCCTGTCACTCCGCCACTACTGAGCCATGAAAACTAACTTTTTGCAGATTATCCTCTTTTACCCATTTTACACATGCAGAAAAAAGCAAGAAGTCAAAGATGTGCACTTTGTCCCAGCCTAGCCAACAACTACATTTTATCTTTAGAAAAGCCACTTAATCTTTCCGAGCCTCTGTTCTCTCATAGAGAAAGAAGAAGGACTTAGTCTCAGAGAGATGAAACTCCAATCTCTCTTCCAGTTTGTGCATTCTAAAGGAATAACAACAACAGAAATATGTCACATAAAATTGACTGATCTGTTACCAAGATCACCACCGTAAGACCAAACTCTGAAAGTTCAAACTATGAGGACTTAGTGACTACTGCTTCCCTAGTCAGAAATACAGAAAGCAACCAATAAATACTTTTTAGAATTAAGGAATTATTTGAAATTCAACTAAGTACACTCATGTCACCTCCAGCTCTCTCTATTTCACTTGACTTCCAGAAAATTCTGAAAGACCTAAACTACAAACAGGCATCCAGTTGTCCTGATGATAGGGACTCCCAGCTGAACATCTGCAAACTAGTTTATTATTTTGGTTTCTGCTTTTTTCCCTAGAGCCTTGGTTCCCAAGCGGTGGTACGCGTACCCCCAGGGTATGTGCTGGCTCGTTCAGGGGTACACAAAAATAATCAGTAATGGCAAAAAAACAAGTAAAGGAAAAATAAAATGCAAAACGTTAGTTATGGAACAATAAATGTGTTGAGTTTGAATCACTGTTAATGGAGATACTTCAAAATTAGATCACATGAGCGAATGAAGATGGGTGAGGGCGTGGCTAGGAACCCTCCCCCCAAACCGCTCTTCTACCAATCATGATGCACAGTTTCAGAACAATCCATTTATGTTTCTAGAACTTCCCCAAACATACAAATACATCTGTAGCCAGACTGATCAGTTTAGTTACTGACTGAGTAAAAGTGTATTGTCTTTAATCGGGATTTCTTTCAAGTAGTTTTTTTTTTTAATGTTTAAATACTTGATCATCATTATCAATATTTAACTGTGTTACAAATATTGTAAAATTAAATCTGTGATTTGTACTTTTAGTGTAGTCATTTTTCTTTCCTTAGAACCTCATTGTCACTATTTTACATTAAGATAGGCACTGAATAAAAGTGTCAGTAATTAGGAACAGTTGTTTTAAAGCCAAGGGGTACAGTTTATACAAATGGGTTTAAAAGGGGTACACAAGTAGAAAAAGGTTGGGGACCACTCTAGAGGAAACTGCCATTTTTTCGATCATTAGATCAGAGCCACCAGTTTTAGCTTTGGCTCAAAGGATGAAACAGTGATCTTATTTTCATAAATAAGTACATAAAAAATGATTTAATACTGAAGAAAGTTCAAAGTGATACCAAGAATAATTAAAACAAACAGGTTAATGCTTTAAGGCACTGCAAACTCATCTAACAGCCAAAGCCTGGGTATTGTCTATCCTGACACAGGTTTTGCAACAACTAAAACAACAGCCTGAGGACACACCACCATAAACCCTTACAAGCCCGATGGGGAAACTATCCCACCTGTGCAAGATAGCCGTGCTCGTTAGCATTGAAGTGCCAGTGAGGGGCCCGGAGGCCACTGCTTTTTATTCTCAGTGTCCCCAGTGTCATCTGTGATCTCTGACTGTTCAAGCTGCTGCCAAAGGCCTCTTCTTCCACGCTGAGATACTCTTTGACATTGTCCCTGTACCGGGCCCACTGGATTGCACCACCAGGAAACTCAAACACCTAAAAAGTCATAAGCAAACAACGGTCAGCATGGAGGCCATTCTCCTAAGGAACGGGGGGCCAGCCCCACCTACAGAGTAAGAGGGAGGCAAAACAGAAAAGGCAGTGGTGGTGAGGTGACCCACGGCGTTCTGAAAAAGGAAAAGGACAAAAGGAAGATTAGGTCTGCGAGACTCCAGGAATGACAGTGACAGTGTGTGCAGTGCTATCTATCTGGGCCCCGGTAGGCAGGAGGAAAGAACACCCACCTTGCAAAGAGGGTTTCCCGTGTGCCCACCTGCGTTTCTGCCCTGCAGCCAGCCAGAGGACTATCCTAAAGAAAATTCCCAGCTCTGTCCCCTCTCTGTCCCTCACTTCCCTTCATGCAGAGAGCCCACAGTGGGTTCCTTCGCATGCAGAGAGCACAGAGCTCAGGAAAAACACAACGGAAACTTTTCCGAATATGTTTGATTCCTACCTTGGATTTAGGTAAGTGATTCAGAAACTGGAATTTTGGATCCACAGCTTTTTGCAGCATCGGCACTGTAGGCACTGGCAGCTTGGGTTCTGAATGGGGCTGAGGGTTGTAGATGTAAACCAAGGAGAGAGTCAGCACTCCTATGGCCGTGGTCACCATGCTGGCCAAGAGACACACCAGGAAGACACGCGTCAGTGACCACTGACTCTTCCTGTCCTGAAAGAAATTACAAAGCCATTATGCTCCACCCTCGATGCATTAAAAATATTGCCCCCTTTCTCAATTTGGTTCATTTTCTCTTTTATTTAAAAAAAAACAAAAAACATGCACGTGTAGAATAAATACACTCAGTAAAATAGCACTTGTGTAAATATGAGCGTAAATAACACACACACACACACACACACACACACACACACCTATATACCATGCTGATATCCAAGTAAACAAGGATAAAGACAAAGAGTAAGTTACTAGAATTAAGTAGCCAGTTAAGTACGTATGTAAAATGTATTTCAATTCAATTAGCCTCATTCACCAGTTTCTTCACCTGAAGATTAAAGAGGTTATAAAGAGTATTTTCCAAGAACTTTCTTTGTTCCAGAATGTACACACCCATTTACATGTCCAGGTGCACGCATGGAAGTAAGTACACGCCTGCAAGCCACTGGCCTACAGGGCTCAGTCCCTCTCCCTCCTGCCTTCCTTTAAATGCTTCCTTCCACTCCCCTCCCATCTGGCTTTACCTGTGTGAGCTGCTAGCCCCTCTACCAGGTCTGTATCTCCATGGTGCCCTTTCCTGGCTTCGCATCACAAACAGGCTAAAAACAACACCATTACTCCTGTGAGTGACCGTTCACATTACTGAAAGCTGCCAAGAGAATATATACACTAATCTTTGGACCAGTTTGCCCTCTAACCATTCCTCTAACCACTAAAATGACATTTGTAAGCATTGAAGTCAAGGTCTCCTGTTCCACTGCCCTCTGAATTCCTTTCTGTCTGAGCAGGTGGATCTTTGAGCACTAATAACTCCAACACAGATGTCCTTAATACTTTAACATTCTTAAATGGCTTAAGTTGTATAGCATAATCCCTTATCAACGTACTCAGTTTAACATTGCATAGGGGTATTATATTGAACAATAAATAATTCATTAATACTTTGATCAACAATTCATAGAAGGCCATTAAAGAGCTAAAAGAGGTGTGAGTTAAGAGTTGATGAGCAAGAAGGCAAATCAGGAAATATTTAGAGCAAGATGCTAAGAGGGATTCTTCCCTGAGCTCTACAGAAAGGTTCTGGGGGGAACTAATCTCGAGATGTGAATCCCCATCTTACCATTCCAGAGACGGTGTTTATCCTATACACACACGAATTTTTCTGTGTTGCATCATCATGCATTTCAAATGCTGAGTTGTCCATTGGCCAAAAGTGGAAAGCAAGTCACTGAGAAAGAGAAATGGAGAAATGCAGCTTTAGCCAACAGGGAAAGGCCTGAGACACCTGAAAGGAGAAGAATGATAATTCCTAAGTAAGGGCATGCTTATATAGAGCCGAAAGTTAAGGAAATAAAATGAGGAAGTTATCTCTTGAACTACAATCTTGGTTTAAAAAAAAACCCCTAAAAATAATTGCCCAGTGAGAGACCATAAAACATTGCTTATAATCCCCACCCCTGCTCACTGATGACACATACATAGATAATAACAGTAACAGCTAATTTATTTCCTTCTCTCACCCCATGCCAGGCACTATGCTAAGTGCTTTACATACATGATGCCATTTAATTCTTGGGGAGATCCTAGCAGGTACTATGCTTATTCCCATTTTGAGGATGAGGAGACTGGCATGGAGAAGTAGGGAATTGCCCCAAGTCACCAGCTGGGTTTAGTGTCAGAGCAAAGCCCCCTTATCTGAAGGCCCTTCCGTGACATTGGCTCTCTGCAGTTTCGTGGTGGGTGCTGAGTCTAGTCCCATCCTTTTTTAACCTAAGTCAGCCCTGCCTCTAAATAGTGTGGCCGATTTTCCTGTGTGGTCTGCTGAATATTTTTGTTACCTGAAAGTTAAATATTTATTTAAAATTCATTTGTATCATATTTGCTGGTGACGAGTAGTGGCCTGAGCAACCTGAAAACTAGTACTATCCATCCTTGTTTCCTTTCTGTCTTCCTGCTCCTATTCCTTCAATAAACTTGGTTGAATGCCTACCGTATTCCAGGCTGTCTGTCCCCACTGTACAACAGCAAGAGCACTTGCAGTAGCTTATAATCTAGTAGGAGAAACGGAAAGCAAGTCACTGTATTTTTCCATGTATAGGATACTTCTGTCTAAAATTATTGGACTAAAAATTGGGGGTCGTCTCCCACACGTGAGTGACGGATGGAGAGGGTTTCTTCACGTTAGGTTAGAAAAGTAGGGGGTGTCTCATACATGGGGGCGTGTCATACACTGAAAAATACTTGTGTACCTAAACACGCGCTGTGTTATGATAGAGGTACAAGGTCCTAAGAGGACACAGAAGGGAGTGCTTGTGTCTGAGATGGGAAGCAAAGGCAAGCTGTTCTACAGTCAGAATTTTGGTGGCACCTGCAGTCCCAGCACACCTGGGCTTGGTAGGCACAATTAGTGGATCACAGTTCATCCCAGACTTCGGGCCTGCCTGTAGGCCACGTGGCAAAGATGTAGACCCTGATGCAGCTGACAGCTACGGGTGAGTCTGTGCCCACATGACAGGGAGTTAGTGAACTGCGTGGCTTTCCTACCAGATCCCATCAAATCTAAGATGCCAGGTTCCTCTTTTCCCACAAAGACCTGAACGTGAAATGAATAGCATTGACTTTGAGGCAATAAAATACTTAAAATAACCGCTTTTCTCTGGGGCCGGGAAGGTGATTTCCTCATCTGAGCAGGGTACCATAAAACATGATTTTCCTTGTGCACTTGTTCACTGGAACGTGTTTTGCAGGGAATGGTCTCTGAGACCCAGTGACATGCAGTCTGGCTCTCCGGTCCTCCAGCCCACGGCGCTGCACGAACGTGCAGAACAAGGTGTACACGACGTTGTGCTCTGCTGTTCTTCTCGGGTTTGTCTTCCCTCAACAGCCATCTCCGCAGCCACATGGAGTGTTGATTTAAACGGCAAGACAAACTGAGCCTCAACCAAACTACAGTAAACTCACTTAAACGCTGAATCAAAGACCGCTGCCACTGGACAAGGTCCTTCCAATCTTTGCAGATAGGACAGTGGAGGGCGGAAAGGGCTCTTTTCCCCAGAGGAATACAGTGAGTCACGGGCAGAGCCAAAACAGAAGTCCAGCTCTGTCGCTTTCAGCCAGAGCTTTTCCTACAACTATTTGCTGCGGGGGGACCTCGGGCCTTTGACATACTACATGTAAACAGTTCAAGGTCAACTGAAGCAGGACAGCTGAAAGGGATATTATCAAAATCAGTTCAAGGCTTGTGAATAGAACTCTGGTGTGCAGCCCAGGGATGCTCGAGCAGAGGGTATGCCAGCCGTTCACAAATCCCTCAGAAATGGGTTCGTTTCTGTTAGACCAGAAATGCTTGACAAGCTGGGAAGGAAACAGGCAGAATTACATGCTGAGCAAGTAGCAGCTAAGCCACCCAGCAGGGGCAGACTTACAGAAAGAGGAGGACATCGGTGACTCCACTTACATTTCGATGTAACACACCTACTCACACATCTAACGATCACCTCTGAGCAAGACCCACTCTACTCGTGTGTTGTGGCCAGAAACAAGCATGGGCTAATGCCTCAAGCTAAGATACGTGCTCCCATACTCTTCACTTCAAAATGTTTAAGCGGTCAGGCCTTCAGTCACGTCAGTCCTGCCAGTGGCTATGACCAGGGCACACGTTTCCGGTCTAAGTGGTTAACAGCACGGACTCCGAAGCCAGACCACCACGGTTTGGACTCTGGCTCGGCCGCTTGTCAGCTGGGTGACCTGGGGCAAGTCATTTAACCTCCCTGTAGCTCAAGTTCTTCATCTATGCAATGGGGCTGATAACGCTGCCCTCATACCGCTGTGAGAGACTTACATTAGTAATGTATGTAAAGCACTTAGCACCATGCCTGCACACAGTAAGTACCCAATAAACCTTAGTGTTGTTCCTCTTTAATAAGCACAAGTAGACTGCTATTTTAATAACACCTATATTTTAATATGGTGTAAGGACACTCTGAATTCATAAGCTGCTAATTACCCTTCCTAGTAATTCAAAGTACTATATCCTCACCCATTACCTTGAAGGATTTATAGAATTGTCCTTATTTTACATATTAGAAAATTAGAGTAAAAAGACCTGCATATATTAAGCTAATAGAATTGTAACTAAAACTCAGTGTTTCCTACTGGTGTTTTCGGGAGCCTCCTGTCTGGATGATACCTAGGTACTACAGAGCTGTGGCGGTACATGCCTCGTCTTCTTAGCACTTTGTCTTCTAAGCCACCCTCTCCCCAGTTAACATCATTCACACCATGATCACTTTAATCTTTAAAACAAGTGGCTCTGGAACAAGGGCAGGAATTCTTAATGTTAATGTAACCCCAAACCCATTTTTTAGTGAATAAAACAGAAAAAGATCATGAGAATATCAGAGCAATAACTGCTATAGGCAAGATGCCTTGATGGGTGCTGAAATTACTGGTTGAATGGTTAAGCTGAAAGAAGAATATTTGCATATTCTTGAAGTATCTCTCCCAAATATTTGATAATTACAAAGGAGAAATTAGTGATTTTATAGTAAAGAGTACTGGCAAACACCACCCTAACCAGTGATCGAGGTTAGCATCGACCATAATCCTTATTGACATCGTGTACTCTCCAACATGATGCCCCGAGAAGAGTCACCTCCAGTCTATAGTAGTAGCCTTCTTATAATGCATAACCTCAATCTAATCAGGAGAAAATATCAAACAAACCCAAATCGAGTGACATTTTACAAAATTTCTGACCAGTAACCATGGACTCTTCAAAAGTGACAAGGTCATAAGAGGCCAGGAAAAAGACAGGAACTGTCACAAATTACAGGAGACGAAGGAAACAGGACAACATTACAGGAAAAACTAGTGAAATCTGAATAAGGTCTGTAGTTTAGTTAATAGTATTGTGCCAGACTTTGAAAATTGTTCCATAGTTACGTAGAAGTTAATATAAGGAGAAATGAGGAGAAACGCATTCAGGAAATGCCCTTGCAACTCCAAGATCTAAAGTCTGAAGTTATCTCAAAGTAAAAAGTAAAAAGGAAGAAAAAGGAAGAAAAAAGAGAGGAAAGAGGAGGGAGGGAGTAAGGGAAAGAGGGGCAAAGGAGAGAAAAAAAATCCTGAAAAATCTCATTCCCTCTTTTTCTTGAACACGTGACTAGCTTATATTTCCCAACACCCCTAAGAATTAGATGTGGCCATTAGTCTGAGTTTTAGTCAATGAAATATGAGCAGAAATGCTGCCTGCCATTTCCAGGCTAAGACTTTAAAAAGCCCCCACTGTGTGTGTCCCCTCCCCCTTTCACCAGCGGGATGCCGGATGCCCTTCGGGATGGGAGGGGAGAGCCACCAGACAGAAGGAGCCCAGGTCCCCAATTCCCTGTGATGAGGAAATCCACCTGCCAACCAAAAACACCCACCTCAGTCACTCGCATAAACAAGTAACACTCTCTGCCGTACTGTAGCATTGGTATTTGGGGCTGGTTTTCAACCACAAACTAAGTGTATTCACACCCTCTCTCACCCTTACATCTACTAAGGTATGCCATGGCGTTCATTCTTCGAAATGTTTCTCTCATCACAGGGGCTAGGAGTATACCAACAATAAATTTGGCAAGTGCTAAAAGCTGGTAACCATAACATCTATCTAAAGGATAAACTGAATATATATTAAGATTTATCTTTTCATTAAATGACTTGAGTTTATTTGCCTGGAACACATCCAATCAAAAAAAGAGAATACTGTTTTCCTTAGAAACACTGAATCAACTAGTTCCTTTGTGCCAGACTGATGGGAAGAAGAGGCAGAGCCTCTGTATTCCTGTAAGAACAGGTCCCCAGCCTCTCCCATCTCCAAGTGACCTGCTTCCTATACTCATCCAGGTGGAGAAAGCTGATTAGACAATGGTGACCAATTCCTCCTGATTACTTCCTTTGGAATGTCTCCCAGTAACAAGTCTAATCAGTGCTCCCACTGTACAAATGTTTCTTATTTATTGCTGAACTTTCAGATGACCACAAGATAGCAGAGCTCCACGAGAATGTACTACATCCCAGACACTGGGGTCGATTACCAAAAATCCGAGAAGACGCTGCCTCGAAGACTTTACGACGTGATGATTCATTCCAGTTAACAAATACACAAGGAAATGGAACCGGGAAAAGACTACTTTCTGGTACTTAGACAATAACAAGGTGACAAAATCACCTTTCAGATAAAACTCACACAATTGTTTTAAATATTAGCTCAAAAATCAATGTCATACATTTAAATTCTTTGTGGGAAAAGGCCCAATAAATATTCCCACCTCTCCCACACCCCACCGTTACCCACTCTAAAATGTTCTCAGGAAGAACTCTTAACCCTACAGGTGCTACGTGGATATGGGCTTCTAAAATAAATGTAAGAAATACTGGGAAGGAGCTCTGAACCTGTGAAGTTAAGAAAATGGAAATATTTTATTCATTCAACTCTGCCTGGCAATCTGATCTTGGACTCGTTCCTTAACCTCGTTAAGCCAGTTTCTTTGTGTATATAAAATTAAGGCTAGATTAAATGACCCTTAAGACCCTTAAGAAAAACATTTAAAGAGATATTAGAGAAGATGCTTTAGAAACTTTTGAACTCACCATAAGATTGAAGGGATTAATTAGCAAGTCGTCTGGCCTTCTCCCTTCAGAGAGAAATAAATATGCATCTAGATTTCTCACACTCCTGACATGCTTCCACATCACTCTGCCTTCCAATCTCTACCTACCTTCTCAGCTTTTGGTCCACTGCAGAAAGCCGAGTTCAGATCTATCCTCTGAATAAACTTGGGAGTTTTTATTCTGACAAATGATCAAGCTACTCAAAGCGAGGTACTTTGCAGACGCGCTGTCCTTAACACTTCACGTGACTCCACAGGCCGGACAGTCCCCTCCTTTGACACCATCTCCTGGACTTGCTTACCACAGACTCACATTTTTCATAGACAAAAGCAAAGACTCACAATGTTAAGAATGTAGCAACCACGTAAATCACACATACAAGGACTTAGTCCATGGACACCCTTAGCCAAAACCATTGTGTTCACAGCAAACCGACCCTCTGGTACACCTCAAGTGCTTGCCCCACTATCAGCGCTGTGCCGAGCGGCTGGGAAGGCAACCAGAAATCGTACACCGTGATCCTTACCCTCAAGAAATAAACTGATGAAACTAATATAATAACAAATGCCAACTGCAATGGAAAAACTTTTTAAATTAAAATTGAAAAAAATAAATTGAAATTGTTCATTTTTCACAGCAGCTGGCCTGAGGGAGAAAATAAGCAAACCCCCCAGAAAGCTCTGTACCACTCCAGTGCCCACTAACGACACAAAAATGTAAATATGAAACCCTGGGTCATGGATGCCACCTCTCCGAGGCAGTCACACACATTCGGGGGAACTTGTTTTAAACAACGTCACTGCATATTTGCTGACAAACACGACGTTATGACTGCCAGTCACCACGGTGGCATGTTGTCATTGCTTTTGCACTCTTAGTCTGAACTAACACAGTTTGTAAACTTTGAGCCTGTGAGCCTTTCTTCTGAAATTCACAAAGCTTTGGAAGAAAAAGTCATACATTATTTCTTTAAAAACAACAAGTCTTCAGTCGCTACCATTTCATCTCCTGTCTGGGTGGGTCCATAAATGTCTCCAAATACCATACACCAACTTCCTTCTGAACAGGGTTCACTGCTCTTTACCATCCACCTGCCGAGAGCCATTGCCCTCCTCCCATGTGTCCCAACCCTCCAACGCCCCAGATGAGCTTACTCGTCACACGACTTCCTTCACTGCCGGGTCACAGACCACACAGAGCAGAGACCCAGCATCGCAGCTTAGGCCTAAGGGAAGGAATTGACTCTTACATAGTCAATACAACCACATCCCTTCCCCAAAACCATTGCCAGTGAGTGACCAACGCATCCAGCCTTCCTCACTTTCTCTTTATCTTACTCTTTCTAGAGTGCTGTGAAATAGGAGAACATCTACAAGTGATCCCCGAAATCACATACAGAGGCTGTTTGTAAGAGATAAAGCACGGCATCGCCGTGTCAGCCGAACGAGAGCTGTCGGTGTGGGTGGCAGACGGTTCCAGCTCGGTCACTACTGAAAATGACAGCTTCAGCGTTTGCACTTTTGCCCTCGAGCCACTCTCGCGTGCTTCCCTAGTGCCCAGACTTTGGTGTCTAACACACCTCTACTATGAGGAACAAGAAATCCTAGTTCCTTGGAAGGAGTTTATGATGATGTTTTAATACAAGAAAACATCAGGAGGGTTTGAACCAGAAGGCAATGATGCTTTCAGGATTGTCAACACCGAAGAGGAAAGCCCCCCTTTCAAAGGCCCCCACAAGCCAGACCGCAATCATTTAAGCTTCAAGTAATAGTTCTATTGGGGCTAATTGCAATATAATGAATCTGTAAAAGGCTCTAAGTTCATAAAAATATTCAAAGGAGAAGAGGTAATTAAAGTGTTATTAAAGGTAATTGTAATATAAAAGGATTGATAGAATATATGTTAATAAGTGGAAGAGTAGTAATATATGGGAACCTTATTTCTTCTATAATGATGTATCTGTTTATAGATTATAGGTATTAGATTACAGGTATTAATATATACTTATTTCTGTGTAAACAGTACAGCAAACAAGGAAGGGAAGAGTGTATGAACTGAGTAATCCTGGGGACAGCCGATACTGTTCCCACAACCAGGAAGGACTGAGGGACACCAAAGGTCACATACAGTAACCGGAAAGAAGGGGAGCTCTCCAGTTAATCAGTACCTGTGGTATACACAATTACTAAGTAAGAGAAGAGTTCAACTCTGTGATCACAAGGATAGATTAGCTAAGTTTCTAAAGAGAAAGTACAGTAATTATAGAGCCAAGCATTCCTCATTTCCTAGGAGAAAAAAGAAACCATCTAGATAGTCCTACTAATTTTAATAAAATTCTTCAAGGAATGCATGTGTTTTTAAAATGTCAACCCACCAGGTCAATAAAATATAATAATGGGAAAATGGATCAAGCATTGCTGGCCATGAAAAATTTAAAGATCAAATTATTGGGGCGGGGGCAGTAAATGCCAAGATTCAAAAGTTAAAATCTGTATGAAAGGTAAGTATTTAAGCTCTCATGATAGAAAAGGTAAAACTCATGATGTAATTAAGAGAAAAAAGGTACTCTATCTAATACTGCTATCCATAACCAGGTCCAATATCTCAACCAGTAATTATCTGCTGATACTGAGTTCCTGCAATGTCACATGAAATTGAGAAAATCTGGGTAATAATCAAAATATTAAAACCTTAGGAAGCTATCAAAAGAAGAATTATCAATAATAACCCTTTGCAAGTATAGGATCTTATACAGAAATGAAGGATTAAAGTCATGGGGTTGATGTCTTAGATTTAACCATAGCTCTAAAAATATTTTTTTAAATCATTGTATTTTATATATCCTTTATCCATTTAAAGTGGCCAAGAGAACTGGGTACCCTAGCTTGAATGTGCACTTTAAGTTACTTCAAGGAATTTAGTCAGTTTGCATTCATTTAAATACTTGCAAAAATTAGGTTTTAAAATTTTATATGTTTACAAATTAATCACTTGTTGGTGAGGTTCCTGTCCTTGTTCAGAAATCTCTGGGACACCAGATCTATCAATAAGAATTTAAAATACATAGAAAACTCGGGCCTTAGCCTGCAGTTGGTTCTCTGCAGGGCTATAGGTATTCAATGCATATTTCTGCTGAGCACTTAGAGGGTTACTCCTCAATCTTATATTCTAAGAACATACTTCTTGAGCAGGGGTCAACCAAGTCTTCTGTAAAGGAACAGATAGTAAATGTTTTCGTCTTTGAGGTCCAAGAAGCAAAATCAAAGATATTACATAAATACTTACACACCAAGAGAGAAAATATCCACAAATGTGATAAAATTCAAAACATAATAATGAGTACAATTTTTTGTAAAACAAGTCTACTAATGAGAAAAATTGAATTCTTTTGGGGCAAGTAACATTTTGCTTAATTGGGATTCAAAGTTGGTGCTCCTCCTCCTGAAAACCAGTTACAAGTGTTTGACTGTCAATGCTGACCCATATGGCATCTTTACATGTTTCCTCTTTGAAAAAGTCTTTACACAGATAGATACGGACCAATACAGACACCAATACACAAGCATATTATTTTGGTTGAGCACATCCATCATTTGGAAAGCATTTATAGAATTTTATTAGAACCTCTTTTTTTTTTTTTTTTTTTTTTTTTTTTTTTTTTTTTTTTTTTTTTTTTTTTTTTTTTTTTTTTTTTTTTTTTTTTTTTTTTTTTTTTTGTAGTATGTGTAGCTCCCTGGCTGGGAATCTTAAGCCACTACACCACCAGGGAACTCCCTAGAACCTCTTTTTGATATTTGCCTTTTTCAACATGACCTAACATTAATGACCTGCCCCTGAAGGTAAGGTGAAAGCTCTTCGGTTGCATGATCAAATGGATTTTTCAGTTTGGAAATCTCCTTTATACTTTCATAGTGGTTCAAAAAGTGCACTGAAACTAGTTTGAGTTTGGGAAATATATCCACTGCAAATGTGTGTAGGAGTGGAGATCTAAATTCTGGTTTTAACATTTGGAAGCATGGGAGGTATTTGACATTACTTAAGATACAAGAAACATTAGTTGTCATCAAAATGACTTTACTACCGCTTAAGATTTGCATATAACTGATGTTTTGCCTAGCAATTTTAGGTTAAATTCACTAAGAAATATTATGAAATCTAACTCAAAAGCTGATTTCCAAAGCCATTCATTGTTCCATTATAATTAAGTCTGCTTCTTCTCATTCAGAAAAATTTCAATTTTGACCTTATGGTGAAAAAAATCACAATAGAACTTCACCACTGCTGAGCCATAAAACTGCTAATGTGTGGTAGGGTGAGAGAGAAAATTCAGCTTCTATTTCTGCCAAAAATTCACAGAACTGATGAAGATTAAGTCCACAAGAGCAAGTAAAGTCCATCATTGACACTATTCTTTCAGCAGCACACAGTAGAGTCAAAGATTTTCTGTAAATCACCAGCTATAATACCATGAATAAGCTTTAAACATCTTACACTTTTAGAAGATTTGGAAATTTGTGAACTGAGCTTTTTTTTTTTCTGCTTCGTCACCTATTGTTATCACTGTAAGTTGTACTACATCTTAGCAGATTCCACTTCATGTTTATTGAATAGTTTTTTTCAACGTCTTTGAAATATTTCCCTGTTGGTTGTAACATGCAGAGGATTCACAGAGGTTAATTCTTTTCTCACTTCGAACTTGGCATTGACTTTTGGAATAAAAAAAACAACTTAGTAGTATCAGTAACATTTTTTGGATTCATCAAGGGCCAAGAAAAAACATTAAAATAATTTGCTCTGATTTTTAATTGACTATTGATGTTGCTTTCGATGTCATCAACTCTTTGGTCAATGATTGTTCTCCCCAAAAGGCTTATAGTCTTAAACAAGTTTGTTTTCTCTGAACACATTCCTTCAATTGCTGCAATCAATCACAATTTAATTCACCCACTATCGGTACTTTTGCATATTTGGCTAACAAATACTCCATTGAAAACTTACCATGGCTTCAGCCTCATTTTCATTTATTATTTTTGTCAAGAAATTCTGCTGTGATGAAAAAAAAATTTTTCTCATTGACTGTCACTTTGCTGTGAGTTGGAAATATTGTGATGAATGCTTAGTCTAGTAATATTGATGTAGATTGTATTACTTTATTGTCATAAAATATTATTCATCATTTAAATTTTACTCGATCATTTAAAAATATAAAAACATTCTTAGCTTGTGGACCGTACAAAAATCAGCAGCAGGCTAGATTTAACCCATGGGTCATACTTTGCCCATCCCTGCTCTAGAATACGAATATCATTTCTCTCCACTCCCAGATTCGGGACCTAGGATCATCTAGAAAGGTATGTGATAAGAATCACTTAATCACCATTTATTGGCTTCTCTTCCCAGTAGGGGTAGGGTGGATCCTGCTTTACTAAATGTATATTTTCTTTTCTACTGATTGTGTACAGTCTAGTGCTTGTAGAAACAGTGGTTGCTCACTTTAAATTCTCAGTAGCTTTTGGGAAACCCCTGCATTTAAATCTCTAATTTCACCCTTTACTTCCACTCTGCCACCATTAAAAGCATTCCTGCCCTCCCCTCTTCGTATTGGAAGTCACTAAAAAATAAAACCTATATTCTGGGAACTTATTTTACTCTAAAACATAATAGGAATCTCAGTAAAAGTAGCTCTACACCTCTGAACAAAAACTAAGAGGCTGGCATTCTAGCTTTCTTTACTTCCTGAAGAACTTACTAACATAATAGCAGTTATCTGTTTTTAAGGACTAATTACTAGAATAAAGGGAAATGATTGCATTTAGCATTTGGAATTAACAACTAAAAGTTTAATATTTACTTAGGTTGCACAAGGTTGGGTCCCCTTTACCCCTCAAGATAAAATACAAACTCCCAGCTGAGCATACTAAGTGACTCAGATAAGCCCACGAGCCACTTTCTCAGCCTCATTCAGAGAACAGGTACGTAGCACTTTAAATTACTGCTAAGCAGTATTCTAGCTTGGGGGATGAAAACGATGAATCAGCAGTCCCTGCCCCCAACATTAAGAAAAACAAAGTCGGGGTAAAGGCGTAAGGAAGGACATGGAGAGTGGCGGGGCGAGGGTAGGCCTCTCAGGTAGAGCGAATCGGGGGCATTCGAGACGGTCCAGGGGACACTGCAAAGGCCTGGAGGCGGAAGCGTGTTCGCAGGTGAGAACAGCAAGATCAATGCGGCCAGCAGGAAAGCAAATGGGTTGGGAGGAAATGGGCTGGTACGGGGTCGGGGAGGGCGAGGAGAGAGGCGTTGGCACTCCACACAGGGCTTTTCAGGCTATGGTAAGAGATTCCCATTTCCTCTGAGATGGGAAACCCATGGAAAGTTCGAGAAGAGATGTACCGTTATGGGACGTTATTAAAGGATAACTCCTGGTATAGTGTAGAGATTTGAACGGGAAGGCACCAGGGTAGAAGCCGTCTTAGGTCTTATTCCCAGTGCCTCCCCCAAATAGATGTAACCGTATTTGCAGCCAGTATTTACCGAGGTCACGTGTGCCAGGCATAACATATAATTTCGTTCTCAAAACAAAACTTCAAAGCAGGTATTCAAAATCGGAGGGAAAACTAGAAAAGACTCAGGCAAGGTCAAGTAGCTTGTTCACAATGAAGAGCTGCTAAGTGGTGGAATTATAAAATCTGCCAGATACTGAAGAGCAGGTTTCTTCCACCACCACCCACAATATACCCTTCTCGAGTCAAAACTTCTGTATCAGACCTTTATACCACTCAGGTCTGTGCACGTATCACCCTCTGCCTAATATAAACACCCTTCCAATTTCATGGTGGCAAACTTGTTCAGTTTTCTAGATCAACTCAAGTACTCCCTCCTGAGTAAAATTACTCCTGATTTTCCCCAGGCCACTCAGCTGCTCTGTCTTCTGTGCCTTGATAGCACTTCCTCCATCTGCATTTCCCTGAAACAACACTTACCTGGCTGTCATGTAACTGTATCCATTTAGATAGTCCCATCATTGAGTTCATGGTGAATCATGCCTTCTTATTCATCACCTCTCCCACCTCCACAATCCCTTCTCCTCCATCCAACTCCACGCACATCGATCACAGTGCCAGGAGCCAGAGAAACACCAGTTGAGTGGAAAGATAAATATTAAATAAAATGTAAAATCCTATTTTTACTTTGCATTTTGGGCCTCTGGTGCCATATTTTTTAAAAATGGAAAACACTCACCAAAAATGAAAAAGATATGAAGTGATGGATATATTAATAAGGAGAAAGTTTTCACAATGTATACCAAATCATCATGAGGTAAACTTTAAATATCTTGAAATTTGGTCAATTATACCTCAACTGGAATGAAAAACATTAGGTCCAGGTAGCAATAAGAAAAAGCAGGGAGTTCCCTGATGGTGTAGTGGCTTAAGGCTTCAGCTCTGGCACTGTTAGCGCTGCGGCCTGGGTTCGATTCCCAGTCAGGGAGCTACCCACATACCAAAAAGAAAAAAAAAACAAAACAAAAACCAAAACTCCCATCACAGATACAGTGAAAAAATAAACTGCAAACTTTAAAAAAAAAAAAAAAAAAAAAAAAAAAAAAAAAAAAAAAAAAAAAAAAAAAAAAAAAAAAAAAAAAAAAAAAAAAAAAAAAAAAAAAAAAAAAAAAAAGCAAAGAGACTTACTGTGGTGATCATTTCACAACTATCAACTCATTGTTGTACAGCTGAAACCAACATGAGGTCAATTTCACGCACTCGTCCTAGAAAGTGCTGCACCCCTCACCGCTCAGGACCACTAGGGTCACCTCTGAAGCACTCCCCTTGGGAAGCTGTGCACCGACGCCAGTGCCTAGTCCACCCTTCACAGCAGTTTTGGAACTCTTTTTTTGGAATGGCCGTCATCGGTTGACACCTTACCATGCTGTTTGTACTGTGCTGCCAATAAAAGAGCATGGTGGCAAGTTCATGAACTTGTCATATTTAGGGTTAAGATGACAGCTCAAACGCCTCTTGCCCCAGGTGTCCTACCAGCACTGGGTCTGCTGACTCCGTCTGCAGCTCCCCTGAACCTCAGAGGGTGACTTTCTGCTTGCCTGGTGACTAAAGACCATCTCTCATCTGGGCAAACAAGTAAAATTCTATGCCATCGGGTGGGCTTGCAGCTACTGCTTCTTCAACAAGGTCTGACCCCAGATCTGAGGAACACGCTTCCAAGTTTGTGCCTCCTTAGGTACTCCCCCTCAGCTCCAGGGTGCCATATCGAGTTCTCTATCTTATTTCTTGTCATAGTTGGCTGAAATAAATCAGTAAGGTGACAGTGGTGGTGTACAGCAGTGTCTTACAAAGGCCACTCAGTGTTCAGTGGAAGGGTTGAAAGTGAGGGGGAAATGTTTACGGTTGAAGTAGATAGGAGCCTGCTAAGGAGATGACAGACGAAAACGAGTTCTTACATTTGTTACAGTGACGGAAATTGCTACATTGTGAGAAAAGTTGTTACACACACTGGTCCAGTCCAGGGTAAGGACAATGTAGAAAAAACTGTAATCTTTTTGTTCAAAAAAAGGAAAATGCTCTGAATTGCAGAGGTCTATAGAGGAAAGAAGCAGAGAAGTAGGAAAGGAAGAATTTCAAATGTCACAGGAAAAACATCTAACCATATAACCTGCCACGTATGTGTTCGGTTTTAGGCCTAGGCTGTCCCTAATCGTTACGACAGGCACTACGACCCAACACAGCACACGATCACATACGCCACATCCACTAGATCGAGGGAACAGAATGATCACACACAGTCTTTCACATTTGAAGAAACCTCAGTAGTTCAGAAATAATCCATTTTATTGGCCTTTTGACTTCTTTAATCTCGTTTGATACTACTTGACATTTGGCAAGTTCACTTCGTACAGCAATTCCAGCAAATAGGTTTTGAGACACAGTGAAAAGTGCAACGGGAGAAATGAAACAAAAATTCAAATCTATGAGTAATTTCAGATACTCAAAACATGGGTAGGGGAGAAGGAATCGTGTCCTGAATCATTGTCAGGTAACATTTGGTATAATTTTATGTAATTTAACAAGACATCATAAACATAAAGAAATAACAATACAAAAAATCCACATTTATAAATTTCAACAAGAAATAATATAACAAGAGAGACATACAACTCAAACCAACCCAAGAAGACAAACTTCCTCAATTTGGTCAGAAATCTTTATGAAGCTAAAATTAATTGTTACAGAAAAAAATTAAAAGTAGACTTCTTCTTGATAATAAAGAAAGCACACTTTGAGGGGGAGCTCCCTGATGGTGTAGAGGCTTAAGGCTTCAGCATTGGCGCTGTCAGTGCTGCGGCCTAGGTTCGATTCCCGGTCAGGGAGCTACCCACATACCAAAAAAAAGCAAAAAAAGAAAACACACTTTGAGTTTTGAGTTTTCACATTTACATCAATCTTTTATCGCTTGATCTCAAATAATTTTTGGAAACAGGTTTGTTAACCCATTTCCCCTTGGTCCAGAGAATACTCGTCAGTGACACTTCGGGCTGCGTTTATCCCAAGTTAACTCAAGGATTACAGTCCTGCCCTTACCCCCAAAGTGTGCCATAAAATATCTCACTTTTATTATTTTCGCATCGCTCTAGTATATCAATAGTCTTTGGAAACAAACGACATCATTCTATTGATAGCATTGTTTTTACTGGTGCTATTTCTATGCACAAAATACAGTAATGCTCGATCACCGAAAATGTCAAATCCTAGAAAACGGCATTTCTACACATGAAAAAAATTATTAAACACTGATCATATACACTTGTTACATTAGGATTAGAGACAAGTTCTGTTTAGAAATAATTCCAAGAACAGTTTTTATATTTTATTTTTACACTGAAAACCAGTCCAATTTGCTTCAGGCTCAGAGAAAGTGTTTATGTAAAATTAAATGCACACAGCAGCGAGCTGCACTTTTTTTTCTAAATGGGAAATGGGTTAAATATTTTTCATATTTAATTAAACATTTTAAATCTTATTAAAATACTCTCATTTTTTTCTATTTAACATTTTCAGTATACTTAAAAGGATTGATAAAATTTTACATTCACAATGTAATTCTCAACATCTAATTATTCTCACGATCTGCTTCAAATTCCAAATTCAACCGTCTCAACACTATAGAGCCGGGGTGTCCAACTTTTGGGCTTCCCTGAGCCACGCTGGAAGAATTGTCTTGGGCCACACACAGAATACACTAACACTAATGAACGATAGCTGATGAGCCAAAAACAAAAAGGTCCACGTAAGAAAGTTCACGAATTTGTGTTGGTCTCAAACTGAAAAATACTAAAATATTTAACATTTAATTAAATAAATTCTTTAATTTCTTGAACATTTATCATTTAGAGTTTTTTCTTAGTGGATTCTTCTACATCTTTTTTTAAAAGGTTGGAAGTAATCATTTGAAACGTTTATTCCCTCTTTAGGTAAAAGACTAAACTTCCACATTTAACAAAAGGAAATACTCCTTTGGTAATCAAGTTTGTTAAAATGTTATAACAAATTTTTATTTAGTATTTTGGAGGTATGTTCTTACGAATGGGAGCACTAACTAAATGGGTGCTATTCAGAGCCATAACCCCATTGGAGATGCTTTCTAAGTATACTACATATCATGTAACATAAAACTAGTTTACCTACTGATGTCTTTATCATCTCTGCTTCTTTAGAATTTGTCTAACAGCGGATTTCACTAAGCCAGGAGCATGATCAACCCAGGTCCATCTGATGTTCACCCACTTAAAATCTGCATTTTTAACAGCCAGCCATATTTTAAACATCAAAGTAATGCCTTATTTGGTTATATGCAAACTATTAGCTGTGGCACAGAAGACCATACCCTGAAAACAGAATGTCACTGACAGAAATACCTCCACAGAGTAAGCAAACACTGTCAAGTGACTCAAACCAGGCAAAAAGAACAGTATGGTGACTCTGACTCACTGTCCAAGAAAAAAAGACAGGTTCACTCTACATTTTTTGACATGTCATTTGATAACAAAGGTATTATATAGTGCTTTAAATTTGGAGGCGGGGGGAAAGCAAGTTCTTTGACCCCATGTACTTAGAAATTCCTTTGACAATAAAGCTATTATACTTAGCCAAGATGCCGCAATCTGGGTAAGGTGGTAATTTGTGGTATTTGTACACACAGGCAAATAGTCTTTAATTTCATTAGGCTTTTTAATACGCTTCTTCAGTCACACTTCATAACTCAATTCTTAGTTTTGTTGGTAAAGATGCTTCATGATTATCAGAAATTCACTTGGTAGACACTGCAATATTATAGAGCTCTGTTCACTTCCAAGAAGTGACAAACTTTAAAAACTACGGGTTGTTTTAGAAAGTTCAGCTCTTACAAAATAACTTCAAAGTAGTGTTGCTTTCTGATTTCCCATATTTATTTTAAGTTTAGTTGTAAAATTTCATAAAGCAATTGATCACTGATCTTATAGTTTTTACAAGTTTGAGCTAACCCCAAAACTAAAATCTGAAAAATAACATAGTATCAAAAATATTAAATTCTCCACTATCTCCCCCTAAAAATGTTTTGTAAAACTGTCAAGTATTATCAAGGTTATCTTACAGAGAATCAAAATCAAAGCATTAATTGAATGAGGTTCTCTTGGATTTCACAACATAAAACAGTATTTCTTTTAGTACTGAACCACCCCATTATTAAATTAATGTTATCTGCAAACACAACATATCTTAAATATTTGATTTAGGAAACTTAAAAGTAACATACTTCTATATGGTTAAGACACCATAACAATTCTGATATTCCCTTTAGCTCCTTAAAAGTGGACTAACTGTATCAAAAAGTCTATTTCACTTAAGAGATTTTGCATAAAAATCAGTAAGAGCTTCCTGATGATCCAGAACCAGAAGATAAAATGATGAGGATGCTGAAGGTTAAGTCCATGAACAGAAATCATCCATCTTTGAATATTAGACATTTGCTAGCCTGGAGACCAAAGGCAATCTAGACTGTATGTAGCACATGGTGTAGGTCCTTGCAGGTCACATCCTGGTATTTTGGCACAAAATGAGGATAGGTCATCAAACCTTTGAACATTTTCAAGTTCATTTGTTTTTTTGAATGTATAATACTTGAACCAATAAGAATAACATATAGCTTATAATTACTTTGTCAGTTTAAGCAATAGGAAAAAAAACATTTTTGTTGTGTGGTGACTATTTATTGGTTAGACTTTTATTTTCTTCTTCACATTTTCGGTGACTTTTTCCCATTGGTATCATCAACCAGGTCTCGCAGGCGAGATAAATGGTGCAAAGCCCTTCATTAAAAAGTATAAAACACATTATAAACCAATATTAAGTACTGTAGAGGAAATATAAACAAAAAGAAATGGTGATTACACTGATCATTTCAAAATCAGTATGAGGAATGAATTTATAGGATAAGTTAAGTATCAAACTTTGAGAATTTTTCCGTATAAAACTTGAGATCTGAATAATTGAGGGCTAAAATAATTCATCTAAAATTTACTTTAAAAAATTATATTTTTGACATTCAAGATTTTATTTTTAAAGTTAGCCAAGTAAGTTCAATAAGGAGCAATAATAGGTATCATTTGTATCACACTTAACAAAATATATTTTTCATATAATTTTCACAACAGGTCTGTGAAATGATACCTTTCTTCTGGTACACTGTGTATATATATCATTTATGAAATAAAGTACATAATTCATGTCTAACATATACATTCAAGATAGCTAAAATTTAAAAAATAGCACTGAAGAATCAGTTACAGTTCTGAGAAAAACTCATTTTTTATTGAGCATGGACAAAACAAATGACAATTATGTTGAATAATGTAGTATTATACCAACAACCTGGTTTTTCTCTAAAATAAAGCTAAAGTTTTAAATCACGTGTCAGTGGAAAAAACTCAATCATCCTTGAAACAAACCAGGAAGAGAGAGGCCCTTAACTTTCCAGGCTTCCTCTAAAAACATTGCTCCAGTTTTTCCTCTCCACTAACCTTTAGATTCTTGAGGGCCATTCAGACAGTGTCAATCAACCATATTTCAGATCTCTGATAAATAAGAGACCAAGAAAAACAGAAATAATAGAACCATGTGTGCAACAATCTATAATGGTTCATTTCTATAAAGGTAAGCTGAAAGGTGGTAACGACAATACCCTATTCCAACACAGTTCAATAAATGTGTATTAAATAAAATACATCTTCCACTTGACCCGGGAAACGAGTAGTGTTAATTACTGTGTTGTATCTACTTTCCATTTCTCTTTCTTGGACACTTTTACTCAAATGTAACAAAAAGAATCTGGATTTTGCCATCATTTTGGCAACTTCAGTTAATTTTGAGATTCTCATCTCCACTAACTAAATGACAACAACGGACCCAAAGTTACTACGTAATCAGAGGTAAACTTAAGTACACCCTATCATTTCTACAGCCTATAGTGACATCTCTCTACCTAAAGAAATATTTTCTTCCCAGAGACACACAGTTACGAGAAAAAAGATATTTCGTAAATATATTTGGGAACTTATTTTCCTTTTTCTTTTCAGGCTGGTATTTAACCACCTGTGATTCAAGAAAAAGAAAAAGGCAAGTGCTAGAGTCTTATCTTACTGTTCACAACTCCAAGGCTGACAGATTCCTTGGATATACAGGGTCTATGAAACTGAATGAGGGAAAAAAGAAAGCCTCATATTTATTTTCAGCAAATGCTATCTGTCAAACAGCATTTCCATCCATTTTGGACATAAAGCAGCAGATGAAAATCTGTGACTTCATATGCCATAGAAATCAGCAATATTAATATTTTATATCATATTATAGTCATGGCAGGACTCTCAAAATTCTTTTATACTCATCATTACTTCAAAATTACAGTAGTTATATAATAATTCAAAATTATAAGCGGGATTAAATCCACTGCTAGAACATATGTAATCTGCCTTTCTGTCTACAGTCCAAAGTTCCTATGACAGAACCAGCCAACGATTAGACAACGTGAAGCCTAGTTGTTCCTCCACTGAACAGTGAGCTCTCACTGGTGACTCAGACAGCGGCAATTCTTCCCAATTCCCTTTCTCTGACTGCTGACTGACATGTGAAAGACCAAGCCATGGCTTAACACTTTTACCAAGCTATACAAAAGGCCATCATACAAATTAAGCTTTTACAAAATGAATTTTAACTTACCTGTATTTTAAAATGTACTGTCTTATTTTAAATGCATGGTAATCACACATTACTAATTAGAAATTTAATATATTTGTAACTATAATTCAATTTAACTAGTTTCCTTTCTAATCCTATGTAGTTTATTTTATGCCTTTAAAAAAACAATGTCAGGGAGAAAAGAGAGGAGTGGAGGGGAGGGGTTTGGTATGCTGGGAAAGAATACAAAAACTAACCAGAAATGAAATCTTCAGTCCCCCTACCTGGGCTACACAACAGCTAGCAGTTCCTTTCATTGAATCTCTATTTGCCCTGCTGAGAATAAAACAATCTACTTAGAGAAAAGGCTATCAAAAGTGATTGCTATTTCAAAGATTAGGGAGAAGTGCAGCATAAATTGTAGAAGGAAATTATTCTTGATTTTCTTCTCTAAAAAAGTGAAAAAAACAGGATAACAAGGAAAACATTAATTTAAAGATTATGCTACAACATTGAAGTTATTTACCTTAAAAACTGAAATAAAAGAAACTCATTTTTTACTGTGACAATGTATCTACTGATAAGTGTAGGAGTAAATATAAATCAGCCCATAAAAACTCAATAACAGACTGATTATATAAAGGCAATTAAAGCTATATTTAAGTTTACTCATGATATTTTGTCTTTGGTTTCCCATTAGTACTACTATACTGACTATTCTCTTAAATACATGTTTACTAGTCTATATTAAGCCTAGTATCCAGGAAGAGATGAATGAAAGGCTTTTCAGAACAAACTGCCTTTCACAGGACTAAATCTTTCCTTTAGGATCATGTCTTGCAAGTCTGAGAGGAAATTCTATCTCTAATATTATAGAATGAAGACCAGAAAGCTGAGAAGGAAAAGAGAACTGATAAAAAGGGCAACTTCTGTCTTTACAGCATGGTCTTAGTATTGAGAATTACTCAATCTTACACATTCATTTCCAAATTATATACACAGCAACATATCACAAAGCCAATCACAAATTGTCTTTAGATGACTGATGATTTTGCAACTGTCTACGACTGCTCACCTTTATGGTATATGAGCAGTATACTATTGCTCATTCTTCAAGTCAGCTTGGGTTGATGGCACGCATGAAATAATAAAGGACTCCAGAAAAGACCCTTTCTCAAAAACTACAATTTTTTCATATGCTTAAAGATGACAAATTTCTCTTATGGAGGTTTCGGTTAGTAAGTTTTTATTGAGTGCCTAATATATAAATACATAAAATGGCTAAGTATTATAGAGCTGCACAACAATTTAATACTTATTTTTTATTACCTAATCTGTATTATGAAGATAATAACAGTACTTATCTCACAGGGTTGTTAAGAGCACATAAATTACATTAAAAAACATGGATACTGACACTTGGTAAATGTTCAATAAATGTTAGTTATTACCACTATTCACTGAGTCCTCGTAGGTATGGGACACTATACCCAAGTACTATGGCAAGCTACCCATTATTTCTACCCAGAACATTATGAACTAAGCAGGGGGAGAAAAATCACACAGATATAGATTTTTTAAACTATCAAAACTATATATGTGGATGTGTGTATATGTAGTATCATAACAATTAGAGTCCTAAGTTTACATGTGTTACTAGTGTTTTACTTTTCCATTACTTCCTTAGATAACAGAATCCTAAGCAAATTCTGAAAGGACAAAAGGTAGACAGAATTTTTTAGCCCCACTTACATCCAAGTGAAATAGTGTTACAAAAGTAAAAATTATAATCTTAGCATTTTCTAAGCTCAGTATACCATCTTCTGAGGACACTTCATATTCAAACAACCAAACCCATAAATAAATAAATAAATACCTTTCCCTTCTGCCAATAAGGAAAGACTTGTATTCTTCCCCATTTTTTAACTTAAGATAGTGTAACTAAGAAAATAGATGGATTAACACCCTTAGGGCATTTAGATCTATCTTTTATATCCAGGATATGATAACTACTTTAGATTTCTGTGGAAATATGTCAAATAGTGATATATTAATGATTCTTCTAGAGGGAATACATGAAAACACATTTCCTGAACAAGTTGTTCTTCCAGATATCCATACCAATACTATCTCAGATTGTTGCTATTGTTCAGAAATGAAAAGAGAACCTCTTTAGGCCATTCACATTCATTATAGTTTAGGTGTCTAAGGTGACTATCTCATTAAGACCTAGGCACATTTTAAATAGGAAATAGCACAGGTTTAAGAAAGGATTAAACAGTATGTTCCAAAAAGCTTCAATATACCTACTATATCATTATAACTACTTAATTTCATCCTGTAACCTTCTAATTTCAATCAAAGAAATGGCTAAAATGAAGTTGTATCCACAATATACTCAGAAATTAGTAGGAAACACTTACTTCTGAAGTGACTTAGTAATAGGGACCATGCTTTCCTTCAATTGCAATTTAGAGAAATCATCTTCTGAAACCTATTATTAAAAACACCAAATACAGCATTGAAAATATAATTATAACATTTATTTAATGTATGATTTAAAAGAACATTGAAAAATACTGTCTTCATTTCCAAGGAAATGATTTTCAGTAAAGCAGTAAATATTTTTATTTTCACTTTAATTTAAAAATAGAAATACTACTTAGATTCATCTTTCAATCATCCTAAAGTATGCTTCTATAATAAATGTATGTTCAAAAATCAAATCTTGGCTTGAAATGGAAACTTCACCAAACTAGATTATGTCTCAATAATGTTTAAAAGGAAAAGAAGGATGGATTACAACTTGTATGTTAATGTTAGGATCATTAGAATATAAAAAGAAAAATAAGAAATACAACTCAAAGGAGCAGGCTGTGCTAGTTCCCAAGAGCTGATCCACTGATTTGTAATAAAAACCAAATTTCATAAGCTCTACTGAATACAAATAACAAAATAAACAATAATAAAAACATTTATTAAGTATTTTAAGGTACTACTATTTTAAAATAATTTATTGTTATTTAAATTTTAATTCATTTTTATTATAAGGTAATTATATTTTATTAATAAGGTATTTATTAAGTTTTTATCAGGTGCCAAGCACTATAATAAATTTACATAATTTGTCTCGATTTCTCAACAACCTCCTCTTACAGAAGAGAAAATTGAAACTAAAGAGGTACAAATGTTGTACTTGCTCATTAAGTGGCAGAATTAGAATTTACAATCAGACCTGGGAGAATATAAACTCTATATTCATAAACACTATGCTACTGTGAAGAAAATTCAACCCCTACAGAATAGCGGCCAAAAGCAGAAACAGATTTCCAAATTCCTAGGAAATATGCAAAAATGCAATGGTTTTAAAATAAAACTTTACATCACTGTATTGAGAAGTCAATAAACACATGGTAAAAAATTCAATTTCAGATGACAAAGGTATACGGAGAAGTCTAATGTTGAAAAGTTTTTCCAGAACTCCAATTATAAATATAAGTTAGACTATACAGAATAATTTTGTAGAGCATTAAAAAAACAGCTCATGCAATCCTTTCATATCATAGTTTTAAAATCATCATATCTAAATAAAAGGTATTTATAACCATGAACTTAATAAAATAATCCATTCAGGGGTATACAACTAAGAAATCTAATAGTATTCAATTTGAGTAAATTACATTCTGAGAAAACCAGTACAACTCCACAGCATGTGTATGTGGTATGCTTATTATAATAACGTAAAACTAGACATCAAACCAAAAGAAGATCTAGAAAGAAATCATCCCATTACAGGTCTCAATTCATAAATCAAGTTTGTGCTTACTTGTTCAATTTCTCCTTTTGGCTCTGTGGTTTTATTCTGATTAAAACTTTCTTGGACTGCTTGAAGATTAAATAACATTTGTTTCAGGGCTTCAACAGGACCATGATGTTTCCCTCCAGAAAGGGTAAAGCTCTGAGGTTAAAACATATGAGTCATTAACCATCCAAATTCGGGAGCAAAAGTTATATTTTGTATTATTTACCCTCAACATAAAATTAATGCAAAAATCAAAACAATGCCATGTCTATAGTGTTTTAAAATCAAAATTGTATGAAACTTATCAATTCCCCTTACCCAGTCACCAGATGAAGTTACTTAGGGGCAATCATTAACAGGCTGGCATATACTTTCTAGTCTTTGCTCTTTTAAAATGATTAGTACATGTTCACAGTTGTAATTGCATCTATTTAAATACATTTAAAATCATAATTTTCAGAACTTAAAGGTCCCCAGAGAACAGGTAAGTGAACAAGATCTTTTCAAGTGTGTAAATGAAGCTGATCATCAGCTGAACAAGCACTAGAATTTCAAATATAGTATTCTTTGCACACTTTTAACTGTTTTCACACACAGAATGCTCGTTTTCTACTCCTTCATTCCTTGTTACCTAAGAAACATTCATACCTCAATTATCACCGATCTTACCTACATCCAAAGAAGGCGATAAACAGCACCTATAAAAGTCAGGACTCTTTTAAGAAAATCTGTAAGGGACATTTTTAAGCTTGTTTTTAAAAGTCTTATCAACCTATTATTTTTGCATTTTCAAATGAGTTGCTGTGGCCTGATAACTATCCATAAAGTGGCAAACAGGTTTCTTAAGATGTCTGTAATTTAACGTATTTCAGCATAGAAGTGTAATATATGTATTATACAATTTAAACTTGAAATCTAGAAGTTGTTGACTAGCATAAGAGTATTAGTGGTGGGCTCTCCCTGGTGAAGATATTCAAAGTTGAGCATAATGGCTAATAAGGTTTTAAGGAAACTCTCCACAGCTGTGTGAACAGGGTATGAGAAACAAATGGTGTGAGAATGTAAAATGCTGCAGCTGTTGTGGAAAATGGCATGGCAATTCCACAAAAAATCCAGCAGAGAATTACCATACCATCCTGCAATTCCTCTTTGGTTATATACCTAAAGAAGGGAAAGCAAAACTCACAGATCTTTGTATACCCATGTCATAGCAGCATTTTTCACAATAACAAAAAGACTGAAGCAACCCAAGTGTGCATCAGCAGATGACTGGATAAATAAAACATGGCACATACCTCCAATGGAGTATTATTCAGTCTAAGAAAGGAAGGAGGCTTTGACACGATACAACTGATGAACCTTGAAGACATTGCACTAAGTGAAATAAGCCTGTCATAGAGGGCAAATGTAATATTCCTCTTATATGATGCTATGGATTGAATTGTGTCCCCAGAATTCATGTTGAAGCCCTAACCTGGAATGTGGCTGTATTTGGAGACAGGGCTGTGAGGAAGTAATGAAGGTGAAATGAGGACATAAGGGTGGGGCTTTGACACCATAGGACTAGTATCCTTGTAGGAAGAGACCCCTGAAAGCTTGAGGAAAGGCCATGTAACAACATTGTGACAAGGCAGCCACCTATGAGCCAGGAAGAGAACTTTCTCCAGGAACAGAATCAACCAGCACCTTGACCTGAGATTCCTCAGCCTCCAGAACTGCAAGCAATACAATTCTGTTGTTTAAGCCACTCAGCCTACAGTATTTTGTTGCAGCAGCCTAAGACTAAGACTTTTAGGTTCCTCAAGCAGTCACATTCACAGACAGGAAGTAGAATCGTGCTGACCAGAGGCTGACAGGAAGGGGGAACGGGCAGTCAGTGCTTAGCGGGTACAGAATTTCAGCTGGGAAGGCAAAGAAGTTCTAGAGATAGATAGTGGTGATGGTGAACAGAGTGAAAGTACTCACTGCACAGAACTGTACACTTACAGATGGTTAAAACAGTAAATTTTATGCTATATACATTTTACCAAAATTAAAAAAAGGAGCTCCCTTGTGGTATAGTGGTTAAGGCTTCGGTGCTGTCAACGCTGCGACCTGGGTTCGATTCCCAGCCAGGGAGCTACCCACATTAGAAAAAAAAAAAAAAAAAGAAAGAAAAGAAAAGAAAAAAAAAACAGGGCACAAGGATCCAGTTAGGCTCACATGCCCACACCCTTGGAGACAGCACCTGAGGCATTATCTCTAAAAGATCTGCATCCACCCACTGGTTTACAAGAATTTCTGGTTACCTGATGACCATCATATGTGTTACAAAAGGCTGTCTCTGGAATTTGCTACATCTGCCTTGAATGAACTTTTTATACAAAGTACTGGTCAGAATACTTAAAAAAGAAAACAACAAAACAGATTATATGAACGGTTTTATGCCATTCATTAATGAACGCTTAATAAATGTTGGTACATCTGACAGAATTTGTTCTAAGACTTTTCATTAAAATCTGGTAGTGCATGTATCTGAGAATATCTGTTTGTTTAACTTTGACTCTTAGAAATGTAATGTTTCACATATTAAAAAAACAATTTAAATAGAAATGAGAAAGAAACTAATATATGTGTATAGTAAAAAATAAACCACCTAACAGTATTACAAATGAACAACATGACCACACTGAGAGGGAATGGAAAAATATAATTAACCAAGGTAACTTTGGAAAACAGTATTTTGACTGGATAGTTTAAGGCTAAAGGCAAAAACAACTACATACAAATAATGTAACCTAATTAATAAATGTGTTTCTTACAGGAGTATGGTTTAGCAATTCTGAAACTGTGAACAAATAAGAGTCTATAATAGATAATAAGAGTCAGGATTCTCATCAGTATAGAAAGTTACAAAAAAGGAACAGGAAAGATTAAAGCAAACTCTGTCATACTAGACTAGAATTAGAGGTCTAAATATGAATTCATGATTTATGTATACATGAAAATATACATGTATAGACAGATATAGAACTACAGATGTGTAGGTATGGATTAGTCAATGTACATGTTTCCTGGCCTCCTGAGGAAGCCCAGAATGACTCACGACGCAGGAGCAATACGCTCACCGACTGCCCGACCTTAGTTTCTAAACACCATTTTCCAATGAAAAGAACCACGGCTCTTCAGAGAGGCACTCAGAAAAGAATGGGGACATCCCAAAAGGACTCAGGAGCCAACCTGAAAGCAACTTCTTATGGCCTAAACTGGAACAATCTGAGCAGTAAATGAACGATAATATTGTATTATAAACCTAGAGTAAAATATCTATGAGTCTCTCCTGATACATAAGGACTGTCTGGAAAGTATCCAGCCATCTAATATGAAAAATAGAGGCATTTATGGCCAGATTTTTTCTGGACAGCCTTCATAATTTAATAAATGAATGGGAAAGAAGGAACAGCTCTTCATTACACAAGAATTCCAATTAATAATGTAAAAGACAAGATTCACTAATGGATACTAAAATTAGGGGATGAAAGTTTGAGACTATTTGCATGGTCTCAAAGTAGACCCCCTAAGATATTTATTATTACAAGAGGAAACTGTAATTTTACTAAAGAGAAAGCCAGTAGACACCAAGTGTTCAAGATTAACATCAAAAGTTTTAACATATTATTATAATTTTATATACTATTATATTATTATATATTGCTATGGACTGTGTGTGTGTCCCCCTAAAATTCATTTTGAAGCCTAATCCCGATGTGACAGTATTTGGAAGAAGGGCATTGTTGAAGTAATTAAATCATGAGGGTGGATGGAGCCTACATGAAGGGAATTCGTATCCTTATAAGGCTAACACAACAGAGCTTGCTTTGATTCCTCTCCTCTGTCATGTGAGAATACATGCAGAAGATGGCCATCTGCAAACCAGGAAGCAGGACCTCACCAGACACACTGATCTTAGACTTCTCAGCCTCCAGAACTGGGAGAAATAAATATTGTCTAAGCCACCACCCTGTCTGTACCATATTTATTACAGCAGCCCAAACGAAGATCAATAGATCATGAAACTGTTTTATGAACTAAGAAGGGCACAGCGTGATTTCCTTTGCATTCTTACCAAAAATGCATAACCTCATTCTAATCATGAGAAAACTTCAGACAAACCCAAATTGAGGAATTATTCACATAACAGCCAACTGAACAGTACTCTTCAAATGTGTCAAGGTCATGACAAACAAGGAAAGATAGAATTATAACAGACTGAAGTAGATTACGGGGACATAACAACTAAATGCAACACTGAATCCTGGATTGGATCCTAAAACAAGACATTCATAGAAAACCTGGTGAAATTAGAATTAGGTCTATACTTTAGGTAACAATATTGTGCCTAAGTTAATTCCATTTGTGATCATTATACGAGGTATGACAATTAAATTCAAGAACTTGCCACTTGTGCTTATGTTGGTACTGTACAAATGACTTAGTAAACTTTCATAAACTTGGTTTATCTGTATCTCATAGCTGTTCATGTCAACATGGGGCAGTGTCTTGCTGAGTGGCATTCATTTGTGTTGTTTCATGTTTTTGTGTGCCATCGCCGAGAATGTTGGAGCTTGAATTAGAGCAACAAACAAACGTTAAATTTCTTGTTAAACTTGTCAAGAGTAGAAGTGAAATCAGGGACGTTAATCCAAGGTTATGGGGATAATGCCATGAAAAAAAAGACAGTGTACAAATGGATTAAATGTTCTTCCAAGGGGAGAGAAAGTGTCACTGATGAAGAGAGGTCAGAGCAACCAGTAATGAGAACTGATGAAAACATTGCAAAAACTCATCAAATTGTGTGTCAAAATCATCCGCTGACTGAGAAGCATAGCAGACCAAGTCAACATCGACAGAGAAACAGTTAGGAAAATCTTAACTGAATATCTTGTCATGAGAAAGGTGTGTGCAAAAATGGTCCCAAAGGAGCTCAATGATGAACAAAAGCAAAGGAGAGTTGAAGTTTGCCCAGACCTTTGGGAGAGGCAAGACAATGTTTTGGGCTGTGTTATCACTGGTGATGAAACATGGGTGTATCAATATGACCCTGAAACAAAGTATCAATGTGCACAATGGAAGTCAGCCAATTCCACAACCAAAAAGTTCCATCAGTCCAAATCAAGAGTCGAAACAATGTTAATACCCTTTTTTGATACCAGAGGGATTGTTCATTCTGAATTTGTACCATCTGGACAATCAATCAATCAGTCAACCAAGTTTACTATTTGAAAGTGCTGAAAAGGCTGTGTGAAAAAGTTAGACAAAAACGACCTGAACTTTTCGCCAACAACTCATGGCTCCTGCATCACAACAATGTACTAGCTCACAGGGCACTTTCTATGAGGAAGTTTTTAGCCAGTAAACAAGTAACTGTATTGACACACCCTCCCTACTCACCTGGTCTGGCCCCCAATGACATTTTTCTTTGCCTGAAGATTAAAGGAAATATTGAAAGGAAGACGTTTTGATGTCATTCAGGACATCAAGGGTAATACAATGACAGCTCTGATGGCCATTCCAGAAAAAGAGTTCCAAAACTGCTTTGAAGGGTGGACTAGGTGCTGCCATCGGTTGCATAGCTTCCCAAGGGGAGTACTTTCAAGGTGACCATAGTGATATTTAGCAATGAGGTACGTAGCACTTTTTTTAGGATGAGTTCATGAACCTCATACTATGGTGAGATGCTAACGGAAGGGAAGCTGAGAGAAGGGTGACAGGATCTATCTATATTACTTTTGCAACTTTCCATACACGTAAAATTATTAAAAACAAAGAAACAAACGAAAAGAGTCTAGTAGTGAGGGGGGGTGTGTATGGTCATTGGAAAAGGGGTATGTATGAACAAGGGAAGAGGGGCCAGTTGGTTGCTATTTGACACTCATCCATCTCAAACCTAAAAAAACCACAGCAAAGTTCTTCCTCTACCAATGCTCCTTATCTAAATGGCACCACCCAATCCTTTAGTTGCTTGTATGAAACATCTTGGTTTCGTTCTCTGAATCCTATCTAACTCCATCCTATCACATCTATCTTCAAAGTACATCCCAATTCTAAGCATTTCCAACCAGCTCCGATGGATCCAGCCTATCCCCAGCCCCCACAATCCCAATCCTGAAAGGCTGCAAAAGCATCCAAACTTTTCTGCCCCTTCTGAGCTCGTCTTAAGTCTGTGCTCCACCCATTGGCCATTTTATATTTTAAAAATGTAGATCTGATCATTTTGTTCCTTCCATGGCTTCTCACTCCAATAAAACATAAAATCTTCATTCCACAGCTCACATGACTCTGCATGCTCTGGCTCCTCGTTACCTACCTCTTAGTATTCTTTTTCTTGTTCCTTCTGATTGGGCTACATAAATGGATTCTGATATTCCTTGAACATACCCAACACATTTCTGTCTTGGGGTTTCTGCACTTAGAGAAGCCATTCCCGACTACCCTATCTAAAACTGTACCTTCATTTTTCTCTATTCTAAGTACTCCCTTATTTATTACATGTTATGTTTTTGTTTATCTCTCCAACTGGAATAAAAAAAAAAAAAAGCCAAGAGGCAAGGATTTCCTCTCTCTTATTCACTACTAGGAATGTGCTTGGTATTCAAATGTGTGTCAAATAAATATTTGATAATTAAGCTTCACTTAGCTAGCATCTGCTATGGTATCTTACATAGAACTCTAAGGTCAGACCTATTCTGAGAGCTTCTACTTTCTCTAGTAAATTTCACTGAGAAAAAAGACATTTTATTAAACTTTATAAGTTAATATTTTATTATTCACCCTCTAAAATCTTCCAGAGGCTAAGATCCCAAAAGTATTATTTCACTATTTAATGACATTGCTTATATTTCTAAATCAAATTATATATCATTTCTTATTGCAGATATACACATTTATACTTTATTTTGGGGTTACATGCAAGGTGCACATACACTGATTTTGTAAAACTGGATAATTTTCCTATTTTAAATTATGTAAATTTATAATTCTATCTTAGAAACACAACACTCAACAATGAACTGCCTTATGGAAAAATATAATTTACTCTCCAATGGTCTATTTTATATGTTTTCCAAGAACAGAAACAAAAACAAAAACATTTTAATGTTCTCTATAGAGTTCAATCTCCAGCCCCTGTACTTTAGAATACTAAAATAAAATTATCAATAATCCTAGGAGTGATGGTTTCATACATGTGTTGGAAAAGAGGCGATTTGAGTCATTTTTTGTTTTGTAGTATCTAAATAACTTAGAAATTAATATCTATATATTAGTAATCTTTTAGTAAGTTAAAAAATTTTAACTTCACCCACCTGATTATGGTTATTTAAAAAGTCTTCAAGGAACCCGTTAGCATATTTTGTCCTTGAACCTTGTTGAGAATTATCAGAGTTAACAGGAACAGGAGATTTGCTAAATAGAATTTAAGATACAAGATAGCAATTAAATTACCAATTTATAAAAAATTAGACAGTAACTGAATGATTATCATTGAAATACAAATGGTCACAAAGAAAGCACCATCACAGATATGATTCATATTAATGTTGGTTGGTAACTCCTTTAACTTCTCCCTAGTTGATATCAGAACTCCCCTTGCTTCTCCTTGAAAGCTTTACAAAAATACTATAAAGAAATTAAAAACATTAGTCTTTGACTAAACAAGTAAACTTTCAACTGCCAGGCTCCAAAAGCTCACTTGTTTGAAATAAGCAGTACAGTTTTCCATTTAAATACTGTTAGTTACCCAATGATAATGCACAAAACTCCCACAAATTTGTAAGATATTCTACTGGAATGGCACTAAATGCTCTATACACATCAAAGCAATAGGACAGACACCCGCCTCCAGAACTAGCAGCAACATAGAGGACAGATTAGAGTGGAAAAGAATCAATTTTGGAATTAAAATTCCTTAGTTCAAATCCCAATCCTACTCACTATATGACCCTATGCAACTTAATTATCTGAACTTCAGTTTCTACATTTGTAGTTTATTTATCTCACAGAAGGATTGCATAAATTAACTCTGTGTACTTGGTATATTTAATAGATGCTCAATAAATATTAATTTCTTTCTTGATGTTCAAGGGGTAGAAGGGCATCCCCAGCAAAAGTAAGAATTCTCCCCAAACCAAATTTTATTAGTTACAGAGAATAAATTCTTTCTATCTCTCACTTATATATCAATACATAAATATCAAGATGTGTTTCTAACTCAATGACTCAGATATCTAAGAATCTTTTTATAACATTTAAGTATCACAATGCTAATTTCTTTCTTAATAATTAACAGCATTTCTCTATTGATTTATAATTTGATTTGTAATTCACTACGAGCTTTTTATTGCTCCCAAGTAGTCTCTTCTCCCATTCTTTAACAAAAGAGTTTGTATACCCATCCACCATCATCAAAAACATTTACCTGATTCATTACACTATTCTTCTACTTTTTTATTTGAAAGTTTCCATTATAAAAAAAAAAAAAAGAAAGCAGTATCTGGCTGTGGTTGTGTTTAATTTCATTGTACACTATTTGAGTACTTCCAGATCAATTGTGATTTTTATGACAGATTGATAATAATTTGTTTATGTCACTTTGAGGCTAGGTCTATTCCTTCTTCTCACAATCAATCATTGATTTTATATATAAACATACCCATCCCTATATGGAGTCAACTTTCTAAAAATCAACTATTATATGCAAGGTACTGGGCCAAACCACTGATAATAATTATACTAGTCAGAAATTCTATTATCTCATTACGAAACACATTAAATGAATTCAAAAATTTTACTTTTAAACACGTTGATATTATTTGCTCTCCCATTTTGGTTCCATCTGAAAGCAAAGTATTGCAGCTATTGTACTTTACAAATACACAGATCAGATAATAAGAAATTAAAAAATAAAAAAGATAAATTTAAGAATTAAATAAAATAATTATTAACTCATTAAAAAAGATATTATTAAACCAACAATTGAGAAATGAAGCTAAACAAAGAAAAAAATATTCTGGATAATCACCACTATTATAATTTATTACTCAGAAACTGTGCTAAGTACCTTATATTTATTTTCTAACCAACTGAATCCTCACAAAAATCCCGACATAGAAGAACTTGTACAAGGTCTTATACAAAGCAGAAGTTGTATAAAGTAGATGAAACTTGTACAAGGTCTTAGCAAGGAACTGACAGAGCTGGGATTCCAAACCAGTATCACAGTCAGTGTCCATATTAAAAATAAATAAATAAAAAAAGATGTTCAACTAAGAAGTAATTTTAAAATGGTCCAGGAATTAAAAAACTCCATCTACCGAAAAAAAAGTTTAGAAAACCGAAGATAATAAATATCAGAACCTAAGGCAGCATACAGAGTTCCAAGAATGCATTTCTGATGAGTCTAGATACAATAATATCACTAAAAAAAAAGCTTTCCTATTTAAACTCCCAATTGCTACTCCATGTTCACATTGAGTTACCTAAATTATTCTGAGAAACTGTTATAGAAAAAGTTAAGCACACAAATGAAAACAATCTTAGAAAATATAAAAATGTATATAATAGGCCATATACAAAATGGACCATCATGTAAGGAAAATAATGATTAAAAGAGAAAGTAAAATGTACATGATATGAATAACTAATACATGAAGAGAATACAGATGGAGAAAGAAAAAGTAACAAGAATTTCATAGCACTCCTCCAACTGCTAAACAGCTGCTTTGGTTCTAATTTCTCATATTAACATATATCAGTATTTTATAGTGTAACGAAAGGAACATGTAACAAAAACAAAAGTTATATAATGTATCTAAAGTTATGAAATGTTACACCATCTTGTGGTAACAAATGAAAAATGCAATATAAAGCAAAGCAACACTGAACATTACATTCCATAGAATTACCACATTATTAGCAATGCTAACTATCATTATGTTTTTAAAAAAAAAGGATGTTCACATAGTTCTCATTTGGAAAACTAAACAATTTTTCCATTATAACATACTTACAAAGTAACAGGAGTATTTTCCCATGATCTTTCTGCTTCAAGTTTATCTAAAGAACAAGGACTGTCTTCCTGGTTCATAGACTCTGGTAATACTTTAGTACAATGCTCTAGATTTCTTTTCGCCTTCAGGATAAGCAATTCAATTTTGTCACCTATTTTTAAAAAACTGCATTAATTCTTTAAGAAAAAAGGAAATGCAAAGCAAAGCAAAAATCACACAAAGGCAATGAGAACTGAGATACTCTGGTATACATATCTGTAACAGCAAATTATGTCAAAATGTGACATTTCAAACAAAGGGGAGAAAAAGACTTTTGTAGTCACAAAATGCTACATAAATGAATACCATAAAAGTTCAAAAAAGATACATCACCTGATCACTACATCAAGAATATAACATAAAAGCTTATAGATATTAGGTCAAATTTATAGCATTTTCTTTGGTTCTTAAAAACAAAACAAATTACCACTGAAAGGCTTTGTGGATTGTCCTGGGAGAAGTGGATTCTCACATTGACACTGGCTACATGCAGAATCACATTCGTATTCATTAACTAATCCTTTATCACCACTCAACAACTTCGAATTGTTTGAGGGTTCCAAAGAATATTCAAAACAATCTACTTTATTCATAAGCCGAGTTCTCTGTGCCTGATAACTATGTCTAGGGTAACACTGATCTTCTTTAAATAGTTTATAAATCCTGTGACTATTTGTGTCAGGTAGCAAGTCTTGATTGTGAAGCCAGACTGGGTATTTGAAATCAGGTATGCTACTTATCCCTGAAACATTAAGGTCAGATTTCTGGCCAGTGAGCCATCTTGGGTAATTCTTTTCAAGACTGTGTTCTGAACTGTCCTTGAAAGATGTTTTCTTGGAAAAAGATAGAGATGGTTCAGAAATGCACTTGTTATTCTTATTCACAAGTTTTGGGTTTTTTAGCCTACCACGTTGCTTTCCATTTATATTTGTGTGTACAACAGGAGTAACTAAGTTATCCTTGCCCATGGCAGTGGAGGGTTCTTGAAAATTTTGATTCTTTCCAATATTTGATGAATTCAGTCTTCCAATGCATTTCTTGTTTTTCTTGCTAATTTGGTGACCTGGTCCAACATAAGTTAAAGAAAATGATCCATCTGCTGGAAGTTTCAATAGATCATCAGTTGTTAGGCTAATGGAGTCTATGTCATTAGTAGTCTGTCTTCTATAAGGTAAGGACAAGGAGCTTTTTTTGATATCAAAATGTTCAACAGCTGAAAAACAAAGCACAATTCTGTTTATCTTCCTATATCACATACAAAAATACTTGAAAATAGTCAACAATAAATAAGAATTAAGAATTTAAGGATCATTTTGCCACTTTCCTTCTTCCTTTACTAAAGCTTTGATTAAAAGTATAAAGGATATAAGGGGGAGAAATAGGATGTGCTTTTTCTCCCTCACATTTCAATTTGGTTTAACTAATTTTTATACTTTTCTCTCCAACCTCCTGAGTTTTTCCATGTTCTTTCCTGTTTCTTCAACTTTTTACATCTAGATATACCCAACACACTAATGCACTCTTATTGACAATGGTCACTCAATACTGGCTACGACATACGAAAAAAATGCAATTAAATTAGGTGGGAAATAATTAATGCTCTCCTGCCTATTGGCTCTGCAACAGCATTAACAAAGAGAGAACAGCTAGCTGTTTTAATTCTTCTCTTCTGGAATATAGTGCCCACGTCCTTCTAAGAGATGAATGCAAACTTTTCCCATGGTAGAGCTATTCTGTAAGTGATCAGCAACTGGGTTATCAACAGATGCATTTTCCAAACTTGTCTTCACAGAAGCCTTGTCAAGGACAAACTCTTTTAACATCTTTAATTATTGTCTCATAGAATACAGATCAAGAAGACTAATATAGTCCTGTCCCATCAATTAGAATTGATCAAACATAAACTCAGAAAGGCTGAGATTCATTTAAAGTCATTAAGCTAGTCAATGAAAGCTAGAACTACCAAGTCAATGCTCTTTCCATTATGCTATAATAAAATGGCTTAAGGCAAGTTTGTCCAAACTGCAGCCCAGGACAGCTTTGAATGCGGCCCAACACAAATTCGTATGCTTTCTTAAAACATTACAAAACTTATGCAGACTTTTTAGCTCATCAGCTGTTGTTAGTGTTAGTGTATTTCATGTGTGTTCCAAGACCATTATTGTTCTAGTGTGGCCCAGGGAAGCCACAAGTTTGGACACCCCTGGCTTAAGGGTTAGAATCAGCCACCTGCTATTATTAGTTATATTCATCAGCTTCCCCTCCAAGGTCAAAAAATAAAGAATTTTGAATTTTGAAAACTCCTGAGAACTAGAGAATTACAAAACCATTTAAGAAAAATATCCAGATCTCAAAATTATAAAAGTTGTTTTTATCCCAAAAGAGCAAACAACAAAAAAGTATATAGTTTTCCAAGACTATAACATCTCTCTCAAATGCTTTAAATCAGTGGACAAAGATGTAGAGAACAAAAGCATACCACTGTTTGGTTTATAAACATAGTTGGAGAATTCTGGCATATCAGCAGAACATTTATCAATGTTACTCTTTCCAGTGCTTGCACCAGGGTACATTCGGCTTAGATCAAAATCATCAATATAGGCTTGTAGAGCCTGAGAGGCAGAACTGTACAGTTTATCCTTATACTGAAAAGAGCCATCAGGTTTAGAGGAATTACTACCACTCAGGCTGCAACTTGCTAAAAGAGAAGATACTGAAGATTCCCGAGAACAAACTCTGTGTTTCGCACTTGATTTTGCCATGGCATCCTCAAAATGGGTTATTTCTGTTCATTTCTTTTAGAAACAACTGTAATACAAAAACAAAAGGTTAAGGTTCCAAGTGAAAAGAACAACAGCCATATTCATAGAAATTACTAAATATGTAAACTTTTTGTAATTTTTCTTAAAGACTAGAATCCATTATCTATAAATTCTTTTAATGCAATGCACATTAGAGATTTTGTATTATTTTAATTATTGTGAATTCCTTCATCATTGATTTAGAAAACATTTATTGAGCACCTACTATATGCCTGGAATTACATATACAAAAATTATCTGAGAATATGCATGGAAAGTACCAAGGGAATAGTACAGTTTTTTAAAAGTCCTAAAAATTACTGATGCACAGCACAGTCTTTTCTTATGGTGACATATTCTGTGATATCATAATACCTAACATTCCACTGTACAGAATATTTTTCAATTCATAAGCTTACCACTATGCACTGCAGATAGTAGGTGCTCAATAAATTTTTAAAGCATCAAATGAGGTCTTAGAAATAAGAAACAGTGGAGAAGAAAATCTACTTTCACTGCTGTAAAAGGCAAAATGGAACTTTAGCCAATGCTTTTATCCCAAAGACCTGAAAGAACAGAACAATATCTATCTATAAAGAAACTACAAGTCATACCATAAAACAAGCTAGCAAAATGCTTTTTTCCTAAAATAACCTTGTTAATATTTTCAGATCTTCATTTTTGGTACTACTTCACTATTTTCAATTCTAATGTTAAATATATTCAGCTCACCTCTCTTTTTTAAAAAAAAAGACTTAAATCAGTAAATTGACTCTTACTGTTTTTTATTATTGAAATTGAAAGAATCTGTCTACCTTAATATTGCAATAGGATCTATATTTGAAATTCTGAGAAATAACAGAATGAAAAGGCACTACTTTGGTACATAACATGACATTCTTTTAAATCAATGGATGTTATTAACCAATGTCACCCCCAATAAATTTAATAAAAATATATATAAATTAAAAAAATAATGGGTAGACTATTTTTGCCCTTTCTTTACCCCAGTCACTAGTGATGTTTAAATTTTGTCAGGTAAACATTGCTTGGATAATACGTTTGGACAAATGTTTTCTCCCTTACTCAAGCACAGTACAAGTTATGGAGTTTAATTTTACAAAACTTCAAAAACAAAACGTGAAAGGCAAAGTTGTTGGATTATGGTTCTCAGTAAGTTGTAATAACGTTTATATTAACTCACACGAGGCAAAAATAAAATCCACAATTGAACATTGATTGTGGAAAGTTTCCAAAAGTATACAAATGTAGAAAAAAAAGTTTAATAAATCCCTATGCATCCATCACCGGGCTTCAAACAATTAATTACCAATGTATCCAAACATCTTACCCACCCACTTCTCCCACAGGATTATTTGCAAGCAAAACCTACATAGCTTACCATTTCTTCCATAACCGTTCGTGTCCCCAAGAGGAAATCCATCATTCCTAACAGAATGTTAAACGACCGGCAAGACATTTCAACTATCTTTGATTCAAAACAGAATGTCCAGTGTTACAGAACCAATGGGAAGAGCTCACAGGAAACTGAGAACAACGCACTAACAGCTGTGATTTATGTTATGAAACCGAACATGTTTCGTCTCCAGCAAAAAGAATGGATAAACCAGGAAAAGGAGGAGGGTCTGCGCCCCTGCACGAGGGCACGTCGTCCCCGCCCGGGCTTCGCGACCAAACCTGCCGCCCTCATCCGGGAAACATCCTCCCCGGGGACCGCGGCCGCCCGGCAGTCCCAGGCGCAGACTGCCCTCCGCCACCGAGCAGCCTGCCACAGTCAGCGCCCCGTGAGCGGGGCTCCTCGTGGGGCCGGCCCCTCCCTCCCCGCCCGTTACCAGCGACGCCCCGAGTCCCGAGGCCACGCCAGGTCCCCTCCGCCCGTCCCGCGACCCTCCACCGCCCGGGAGCCCTCGCCTTCTTTCTCCAGCCTTTCCTTCGGGCTGTCAAAGGAGGCGACGCCCCTCGAAATCACACCCCCTTTTCGGACCGAGCTCACCCACGGAGGTACAAAAATAAATAAAAGTGCACACTTCCACAACTCCCGCCGGAAGCCCAGGCCTGTTACCGGACTGGAGACGCGACAAAGCATCCCAACTTGGTCACGGTCGCGCCTCACACCCCGCTGGCTCGCAGCATCCTCCGCCGTCACAGCGGAGAGCGACGCCCGCGCTGGCTTTCAAACTGGCCCAACATGGCGCGGACTTGCGGTGCGCATGCGTGATGCTCTGGCGCGGAGGGGCTAGCCGGGCGAGGGGCGAGGGGCTGGAGGGGAAAGGGGACGTCGCGGGGTGCTGGTCGCACTGCCTGCTGGGAAATGTAGTATTTCCCTCCTCTTCTTTCTAGGATGGGCGTCCTAGCATACACCCGCGTAGCTGCCCCGCCCGCCCTCCGCACCTCGCTATTCGCCCCCAGTCTGTGCAGATGACAGGCTGAGCCTCCGCCCGGCTCCTGGGACCGGGTGGGGAAGGAAGGAGACGTGGGGTCCTTGTGACTAACGTTTCGGTTGCCGAGAGCCAGCTCCACCGCCCTAGTCTTTCCAAGTGAGCTCGGCCTCCCCCTTTCAGAGCTCCCAGGATAAGACAGCATTTCGTCCGACCGCACAGGGAGCAGCTTCCCCGATCACTTCTTTGCCTCCCTCCTCAGTGCCTTCTCCATTTTTATCTCTGAGCCCAGCTCTTCTGGACTTCCGGCCAGCCCCTCAAACTAGATGCGGAATTGGAGGAGGGAGCTTGGCCCAGGGATGGGATTTAACAAACTCCTTGGGGACCGTCATTCCCTGGAAGAAGGACAGTGACCCAGCACGGACTGGGGACCCGGTCAGGCAGTCTAAAACGAGGGAGATCATAAAAACAGATGTAAAGATCTATTAAGAACATAACGTGAATCTGTCTACAAGGCTAGGACATGATATGAGCTGCAAAGAATCCAGTTTCAACCAAGTGGTGTAAAAAAAAAAACCCATCTCAATATTGGTTTATGTTTATTTTCCACTGACTCTGTGGGTGAAGATATCCTTGATTACTCCACCCGAATGTCTTTCAGCGCCTGATGTGACATCACCAGGTAATACAACTGTAGCCTTTCTGTTTATTTCTTCATTTCATTCTCGCTAGCCCACTAATTTAACCTACCCTTTTTCTTGGCAAACAAAAAAGTGCAGCAGCTATTAAAAAAATCAGTTGAATAGTTCGTTTATGGTAGCAATAAGTGCTCCGTGATTTAAAAATGAATAAGACAAAGTGCCTGCAGAACTTTACACTCTATTGGTATTTTCCAATAACCTGTGCAGTTCCTAGATCAGTTAATACCAAGTACGTTTCTGATAGAAAATAAAGAACTGTTATTTATGCTGGGACAATCCCAGGTCAGGGACCAGGCAAGGAGTGTTAAGGTACCAACTTAAAAAGCTAGGCTTTTGAAAATGCACATTCCATCTAGGCAGTATCCTGAGAATATGACTATATTTCATGGACCCACAGGAAATTTCGGGCACCCTGGACCCTGTCCGCTGGACCAGAAGTTGAAAACCACTGGTCTAGAGAACCAGTCACACTCCAGGTCACAGTAAGAGCTCAGGTCCCCTTCTGAGATGTCACTGTGTAGCTTCTGAGTCCACCTCCCCACCAGGCTGGAGGGGACTGGAGGCCAGAGCCCCAGTTGGGGGTTGCCCCCAGCCCATGGGTTGGACTGCAGCTCTGATGTTCCTGCAGCAGGGACACAGGGGTACCCTGCCTAGCTCTACCACCCCTTTTTCCCATCTTGGGGCATATATAGCAAATGTTTCCTAATGAAGATAAAGATTGTAAATAAAGGATTCTGAGAATATATAAAGGGAATTATCAAATATATTGACATAATTCATAGATCAAAATAATTCTACCTCCACTTTGTTCCTTCACAGGTTAAGAGATAACAGAGCTCTCCATGAGGATTTGGAGAAAAGTCCCAATAGTTATTAAAATTCTGGACCAGATCTATTAGGAGAGGTAAAGAAACCAAGAATCTACCAGGAAAGATGAGTTATAATGGTTTAATTTTTTTTTTCAAATATCAATGTCAACTAAGTGTCATTCGTTGCTGGAGAACAAGAAAAATAGATTTATGTTCCAACCTAAAGAGTGTTAGGTGAGAGCTAAGAAAGACATGTTCTGAACTTTCAGAAAGGTAATTGAGGCAACTCTTTAAGGTAGCTTTAATTGTCCATTTTAAGAACAGACACTACTAACCTTTTTGATCAAAAAGAAGGGTCCCCACACTGTTTCAGTCACTTTTACACATATTAACTTATTTAATCCTTATAATGACCTCATGAGATAGGTATTATTATCCCCAATCTGTAGATGTGAAAATTGAAGTTCAAAAGTTAAGCAATTTATCCAAAATAATATAGCTGGTGGTGAGTGGCAAGGCAGGATTTGAATCCAGCTCTACATTGTTACTTTCTTTCTTCCGCTCTACCAGCCAGCTTCCGCTAAATAAAAAGTGGATGATGGGCCAAAGGACCAATGAGGGACTCCAGCTTCCCGAACTCATTCACAGGAGAAACAGTATCTTACTCAACTGTTTTGGCCACACCTGCTGCAATAGTAAGGGTTTAGTAAATGTGTTTAAACTAAGTTGATATGAACTTACTATCCTGTCTGAAGAGGCGACATTTAAACAAAGACACCAGGGAAGAGGAGTCAGTCATTCATTCATATTGGGGGAGAATGTTACAAGCAGAGGGAACAGCAAAGTACAAAGACCCTGAGGTAGGAAGATGCTTGGTTGCACTTGAGAAACAGCCAGGCAGTCACTATGATGATTGCAGCTGAGTGGGAGAGATTAAGACAGGAGTTGCCTTTGGGGAGGAAGTTGGGGTCAGATCATTTAATGCCCCTGCCACTCGCTTTAAAAAGATTCATTCCCAAGAACCCCTGAACAACAGATTATGATGCTTTACAAGAGAAAGGAAGCATGATTAAGCTGTTAGAAATAATAATGATTTATTGAATGACTATGTACCAAGGACTGGGGTGGGACATTTAAATGCATTATCTCATGTAATCCTCACATTAATTTTACAGGGTTAGGTATCATCTCCATTTTAAAACTTGAGGAAAAGGGAAACAGATATTAAATAACATGGTTCACAATGAGCCCAGGTCTCTTTGACTCCAAAGCCTGCTCTGTATACCACACCATGTGTTTGCCTTTGAAAGACTAAATAAGGAAGGGATTCGTGCGAGCATGCATTCAACAAGCCATTATTATCCGTTGCTGTGTGATGGGCACTGCAGAAATAGTATTGAAAGGTATTAGAGCATTTTAAAACTTTTTGTATGATTACATTCTTACCCATCATTTGTTTTTAAAACTTTGCAGGTAGATGGACCATAAGGCACTTGCCCAGCAAGCAACTCAAGAAATTTTAGGTTACAATCAAGATACATCTGGCCGGAAAGTGGTTAAAACTTCAGTAAGAAAACACGTTAAATATGTTTCAAGAGTTTGTTTTTTAGTGAGAAACAATTCATTTACAGGCATTTTAAAAATATTTTTTTACAACAGAAATGTATTTTTTACTTTGGGTTTTTTTGTTTTGTCTTTCTTTTTTTCTGTATCTGACAGCTAATGTATTTGTGGATTTTTATTCCCCTTTGAGAAAAAAAAATAACTGTTCCCAGAAAGGCTTCTAAAAAATTCCATGGAAATCTGTGAGTACAATTTCCTATTTACAACCATTGTTTAGACATAATCAGTGGCATTGTTTTATGTAGCATTAATTCTGTTTCATTAGTGATAACATTGGTTAATAGTGGTCAGGAAATAGAAATAATAATAATAAAATGATTAGGGTGAAATATCATATTTATAAAAAGAGAAATTATATACTATCTAATCATTTTCAAACCTGAAGATAATCAGAAAAAAGAAATCTCTTTTAGTGAATAATTCACTAGGATAGGTAATTTCTACTTCAAGAAATAATTACAAACTATGAAAGTAGATTGGTATTTCCTTGCTAACAGTAGTATTCTGTGGTCTTTTAAATACTTCATCTTTCCATTAAATGAACCACTAAAAATAGTTTATTTCCCCAATTTATTTCTTTTTCTGATATACAGGGGCCAGCACAACTAATGCCCCTTTTAATGAGCTAGTAATCTATACCAAATCTTTTATTACAGAATCATAAGTGTGTAATCGTGTAACAACAATATCACACTCAAGCACACTTTAGGTGACATTTTAGGTGGAATCTTCCAATTACCATTCCATCTTATGCGAGACCTTCACATACAGGGTCTAGTGTTACTTCTGCCGGACTCTGTGTGTAATTTTTGCTGTAAGCTGCTTTTAAGGATATTTTTGAGGATCCTGTTATTTCAAATACAAATACACTAAAGGAAACTATATGTCATTTTTAACCTTAGTTTTAGTAGTTACTTTATTCATTGCTCATGACATCACATTAATGCCATGAGATCATCATGTTATTAAGAAAACCAAATATTCAATTGTTTTTAAGAGTCCACTCCTTATTTCAACTACATCATTTTGTGTTTCTTGCCCTTTGTTCATCCAACTAAAATGTACCTATCTTGTGTGTGTCCAACCTAATCTTTCACTATAGGACAAAACTCGTGTGCTTTTTCCTCTTCATTTTAATAAATTTCAGGAAGCTCATCCCTACCTTTATCTAACTAATAATTCTAATAGTGTCACTTTCAAAAATAAACTGAGATGGGAGTAGGTAAAGTCAAGCCCAGGCACACCAGGGGGATAAACTGGGATATTGTAGTTTTGAGAAGCTCTTACAGATCAGATCAGTGTAGACAGCAACCTGTGCATCAAAGAAAACTTGGAAGTTATTTATTCATTCAACAACTATTTCCTGGCTGTTTACCTGCAAGGTACTATGCAAAATGCCTAGAGCCATTCAAAGAATGGCCTCAATTAGGATGTTTGTTTAAAAAATTTTTATCAGAGTTATTTTATTCTTACATTGCAAAACTAAACATGAAAAAAACTGGAACTTTATGCACTCATGTTTTAAGTGAAATTTATATACACTGTATGCTTGTTATTGATTGATGCACAATATCTTAGCCCTTATCTTAGTGACTTAACAGACATTTGTTATCTCAGGTATCTGTGGCCCAGGAATCCAGGTGTGGATAGGCTTGGTGCCTTATACATTCTCACAAGGCTGCACTGAAGGTGGTGGCTAGAACTAGGTCTCATCTGAAGGCAGCTCTGCTTCCAAATTCACTCCTGTGGTGGTTGGCAGGATTCAGCTCCCCATGGCTAGTTGGAGTGAGGGCCTCATTTCCTTGCTGGCTCCAGGCTGGAAGCCTTCCTTAGTCTTTGACAGACAGGCCTCTCCACAGGGCTGTTCCAACATGGCAGTTTGCTCACCTGAGAGTAAGGGCTCTGGGAGAGAGCAAACAAGACAAGCCCAAGTCTTTGTGCAACCTAATCTTGGAAGTGACTTCCCATCCCTTTTACGATATTCAGTTTATTAGGAGAATAATTTTATTGTATCTTTTATATATAAAATTTATTACTAAGTTCAGCACTGACTCAGGGGAAGGGAATTATGCAAGTGTGTGAATACCAGGAAGTAGAGCTCACGGGGGGCCATTTTAGAGGCTGCCTGTCACACACTGGTTTTGGCTAACTCCCTTGTAATTCTTTTTTATAGTTGAGCTATTGTCCAGTGAATATCAAACACAGCTTCAAAATTAAGATCAGTGAAAGGCACAGGAAACCAATTTTGCATGCTTTTCTCAGCCACAACCCACTGATTCTTCTAAGTTTGCTATATTTATGCACAAAAGGAGAATATGATTGGAACAGTTTTTTTTCTCAAAATATCTGTATCATTCTAAATCAGTTATGGCAGATATTTAACTCTTAAGAAGGAAATTGATCTGATCACGCTGGTCAGGTCGGGCAGCCTCAGAGGAAAGCTTACTTCCCCGCGCTCAGAGTCAGAGGGAAGGGCGCCTGCAGTCAGATTAAGGGAAAAACTAGGGAAGCTTAACTGTTTTGCAGTACTTCCAGCAAAGCTTCACAGTTTTATATAAAGAGCTCCAAATAATCAAAGAAACATGTGCACATGAATTTATAATGGGCAACTGAGTGTAAACATTGTACACTTTGGGGCGTATAGTAAGGTCTAATGCACTTTGAGAAAAGTTGTCCTTCAGAATGCCCTGTGCGGGGGAAAATGGGATGCTTCAAAACACTCCAGCCTGTATTCTCTTGGAGATTTCACTCCAAAGTTCAGAGAAGTCCTAAAATAAAGGAACTTACTTAGTTCAAACTTTTCCAAATGTTCCCATAAGAACATGTAAAACATAGGCCTAGATGATGGATGACCTCAGATTTGGATTCTAATAGAAGCTCTAATTGACTAGAAATGAACAGAGAACAGTGATTTATTTTTCATTATCTCCCTGCTACCATCCTAGTGCAGGCCACCATCTCCTCTCATTCTGGATTATTTCAGTGACTCCTAATGGAAACAAGGTCATGGGACAAGGGGCTGGTCAGCACCCCACTTCCCCACTCCTCCTTTGGCGTCATCAGGACCCAGTATGAGCCTGTAAGTCTAGGATTTTCTGGTATGTATCAGGTGCAAACGCAGCTCCTCTAATCCAGAGACCTATGAAATAAAAAGACAAGTTACCTGCTCCTCTCCACACACAAACCCCCAACGCCACACACAAACCCCCAACGGACAACCAAAAAGGAACAGGATGACCACAGTAAACAGTCCTACTGGAAAGGGGGAAGCTTGGAAGCATATATATAGTCACTGTTCATAACAATACCCCACTGGGCCCCCCGCTCTGGCAATGGGGGAATGTTCCCGGATTAAACTTGCTCCTGCTCGCTGGGTTGCTCCCTAACTCATGGTTCTCCACAGCTTTGGGTTACGCTGAGATGTCCTCCTTTCTCCATCCCCTCACTCGATTCTTCCAAAATGATACTTGTTTGCAGCGGAATAACTTTCTCAGGCTGCTTCCCACCCAAAGAAAGTCAAGGGCCCAGAGGCATCTTTGTAGCTTCACCATCTTTCAGTCAGGGAGTACCACTCTCTTTAAAACTGAGCTTTCCGTGTCCTTCATTACACACCCCAAAGCCACACCTACAATTGCTGTCAACATTGCCTCTCTAGATTTTCTTAATTGCCACTTTTAGATCATGCTTCTGTGGGACCACACCCTTAGGCTTTTATCCACTTGCCTCTCTATTCAGCACCATCTTAACTCTCTTAGAAGTTCTATCAAAACATCTGATAGTCACAATCTTAATGTTTGATAATGTGCTCATATCTTACTTTGAAACTTTGCTAGCTGGGGTGGCTGGAGATAAGACGACAGTTTTATTTTCTAATTTAGTAGCTCTGCTTCTCAACATATGACCTTTAATTCCTGCTTGCACTTAACCAGATTTTTTCAAGCTCTCCTTTCTTGCAGTACTTCAGCCTGTGCCACTAAAAGCCACCAGGTGGCGCGCTCTACGTTTTGCCTGGAAATATTCTTGCCCAAAGCCGGAAGTTCATTAGTTATATAGTATTTTGTTTCCCAAGGTACAACAGGCAGCTATTTTATCACGTTTCATACAGTTGCTTAATAAAACAGTTCCCTCACCAGGATTCCATCCTCTGCTAACAGTTTTCTCAACTCCCTACTGCTCAAAAGCCAGTACCATATACTTTAGGTACCAACCTAAAGTTGTAGGTACCAACCTTTGTAGTAGTCATCTATTACAAAAATAATGCCACAAAACAAATAACTACATTTTTTCTGACTCAAAAATAATATATTCATCATGAAGTTACCAAGCATTTAGTCTCTCAATATTCATATTAACTGTCAATCTCTTTTCATACTCATTAGAAAATTGTTAATAATTGTTTCTACATAAAAGCTTTCATAATCATTAATTCCTGCAACAATTTTACTTTGTAATAATTACAAATGTATACTTTGACTGAAGGAATTATTAGAGAAAGTGCATGGGATTTTATTTCATCTAGAATGCTTATCTCTATTTAAAAGAATACTCAGATGCTAATAAGTCTCAATGTAATGCCTTATTTTTATTAATGGAATCATTAACACTGATTACAAATTATGATAAACTACATAATCATGTGATAATTTCATACACAATTTCAGTGATACCACAAATGTTGAATTAGTTGATTATTCAGCTACTCAAAAGCCAAATAACTGAATGTGGTCGAATACCAAAGCTAAAACCAAACTTTAGTGTGTCCCTAAATGTTCAGGTATTAGGATCATGTACCTCCCAATTCTTTTCACTGTTAGGGTGTTACATCAAAAAGTTGCTAACACTGAACTAGAATAAGATAGTCTGGCTAAGTCTAAAGATGAAATATTCTACTATCAACATCTCAAATTTTTCTATCCCAGTATATCTGTATCCACATTATTTTAGATAAATCAACTTCAGGGAAAATTTTATTACAGTACAAGTCTGTAATATGTGACAAAAAGAAATTGCCACTATGACAGAAATATACTGTAGTAAGCACTTTTAAAAAATTCAATAGTAATCTATGTGTGTATAAGCACATGCACACATGCGCACACGTGCGCACACACACACACACACACGCGACAGGTTCTGTGTTTTGACTTGTTCACTTCTATTCTACCTTTTAATTAGAGATGATGGAAAGCTGAGAAATACATGCATCCCACGGGTTGACTGCATCTTGTCTTCTGGTCATAAGTTAAGTTACAGCCACTGGATGAAGTATTGTGAGAGTTTTGAGGCGGAGGCCCCTTTTCCTATATTTTTGTTGTTTCTGCTGGCTATCAAGGACAAGGGCAAGTGAGCCTCCTTTTGTGTCCAGTATCCACTTGACAGATTCTTGTGTGCCAAGTGATGGATTCCTTGGCAATAGAGGGAGCAGCTGCTTCTTGATTCCTGGTTCCCAGGTTACAGCTATGGGGACCTGTCCTCCAGTCTTCCAGATCGGGAAGTGGCAATAGTAACAGCTCACTGGTTCCAGCTTCTGGCCTTCACGGTGCCACCAATGGCTTCAAAAGAGACAGCTTAGCTGGTGGACTGGTCATGTCCTGTTTTCAGATTTGTTTTTAAGAGTCCAAGCCTAGAACCCACACCTTCAGCTCCCTCATGATTTTGTAACCATTTAATTCATTATATTAAATCTCTTCTTGCTTAAAATATCTATACAAGTTCCATTTTCCTGACAGAAACATTTGAAAGTTCATAGTTTTCTCAAAGGACTTTAGCACCTCTATATATCCAAAGTAGGCCTCTGTTTAAGAACTAAAACTGAGACATCATCGCTAACATGAGTCAACCTTATAGGACAACAAGGTTATATATAGAGATTACATTTCCTTCCAGAAAAAAAAAATAGATAATACTGTGAGGTAACAGGATGAGAGTGAATTCCATACAACTCAACAGTTTATTTGTAAGTGGTGGTAGTGTAGACAAGACAGAAATGTGGTAAGAAAAGCAAAAATAATTAAATCTAAGTTTGTAGACAGAAGACAAAACCTCGGACCCATACTAGGTAACTGGGATGAGACCGACCAGGAACCTAGAAGGACTGTTCTCACAGTAAAATGATGAACTAGAAAAAAATAATCCAACCACAAAATAAAAGACAAATTAATGGGGTGAGGGGGAGGAATAGGAGTATTCCCTCAGAATCCATGTCCATAGTCTGTCCAGATCTAGTGCTTAATTTTCAAGATGAGCAATTAAAATGGTCCAAGCTTGTGGTTCCCCAAAGTCCTGGCAGAAGCAAGTGCAAATATTTTCTGAAGAGACACACTGTATCCAAAACTTACAGGAGTCCCACAATAAAATCCAGAAAATGTGAACCCACACTCCAAAATCACAGGACACATGAGGAAAACGGCCAGCATGAATCAGCTGCCAGCAGAAATAACAAGACAATTCAAATATTCTTGTTACCTAATACAGAATAAAAATGTTTAAAGTAAGTAAAATAAAAACACGACTAATAAAACAGTTTTCATACAAATAGTATAAGAAAAAGTCCAAGAAGATTTTTAAGAAAATGAAATAGAACTGTCATTCTAGGAACAATGTAGAAGAGAAACAACCTAGGTCGTTCAAATAGAAAGAGACAGATTAAATAGAGCTAATTGATACCTAGAGCACTGATGGAAGGGTGGGAAGGGCAAGTGCTAGGCCCTGAACACCAGGGAGGGGACCTGCCAGGAAAGATACGATCTCTTAAGTCTACGTTGGAACTGTTAAATGCAAGAATGTGTATTATGGCTGTAATTCAAATATCAAGAAATCATTACTTTTACTTCCACAAATACTTCTTGACATCCATGAGCTGGTGACCAGGAGTACAGGCACCATCTCCATCACAATTCTCTCTCCTCCAGAAAACTGGAGTGTACACTAAGGAATGTTGTTATAAAAATGGCTGTTTCCACAACCTTACTTGTCATTAGAAAAAGCCAGCAGGGGAAGGAAGAGAGAGTCCCTCTCACCTTTACCATGTATTTTATTGCACTTCCACCTTTCAGGAATCATGGGCCTACATTTAACTGGCAAAATGTTATTTTCCCCCACAGGACTCAGGCCACATTAATGATGTGATGCTAATATGACTTAAAGAGGAGTGGGTGAAAACTAATTGAGAAATACATCCTTGGATTCTCTCTCCAACTCCAAAAGAGGACTAGAGGTTTATTCTCTAGACCTCAGAACAGATGGTCTGAACTGGACAAGGCCAAGTTGGGAACATAGGAAGTATACTAAAAACAAGAGGATTAATGATTTTATGGATACTGAATGGTGAAACTTCCAGTCCCCTTCCCCCACTTCGTTCCCATAACACAGGCAGCCAGACATCCATAATACAAACAGGATATCTTACGCATCATCCTTGAAAAACGTAACTAGTCCAAAACGAAAGACCTAATGATACTGACATCAGGAGTTTATCCAAAGATGGCCCAGCCAGATCATCCCGCATGAAATTCAGTCGACAAGCCCTATGCAAGCTAAGACCTTCCAGTCTGATTTTCAGTCCTCCTCTTAATCAGACAAATAAAAGCAACTTCAAGAGGTATTATGCAGTATGAGGAAGTTTTATCATTAACATCTTTGGTGAGATGAGAAAATGTTTCCAGGAAACAAGAACAGGATGCTATAGGAGGGAACATTTAGACAACAAGAATTACTCTTAAAAATAAAATAGCAGAAATAAAGTCTGCAAAAGAGGCCCTACAATTGCCCTTGCTTACTTATCTGAAGAGTTTCCAGGGTGCAGTACTAGAAGGGGACAGCCTGGAGAAACCAAGGTGACTAGAGTTCACTAGCAGAGTTCTAGGGGGAGAGCTGGAGGAGATTACCCATGGGTAGGGAAGAAACCACGTGAGAGGTACAAAGGGGGAGAAATTCTCAGCCCACACTGGAGAGAAGTATTTCATGTTATAACCAGCCACAGTAAAAAGCCTCACAAATCACAGAGCATGTAAGTCCTGAGAAGGATTTTGCCTCAGTAGGAGGCTAACATTGTTGTTAGACTAAATGCTGCTCTGGTCTTACCTAGCAAAGTAACTTACTAAAGAAACCAAGAACAATTCATAAATATTTATGGCAAAACAGAAACAACCATTACCCAGCAAAGTGAAATTCACAATGTCTGTAATACAATTTTAAAAATTAGCAAGTATAAATAGCAGAATACGACCTACAAAGAGAAAAACAAATCAACAGAAATACATGCAAAAATGACAGAATAGACCTTAAAACAATTATTAGAACATTCCACGTGTTCAAGAGAAAAAAACTGAGTATATTAAAAGCAGACATAGATGATATAAAAAATAACCAAAATCAGGTATCTAGAGAAATAAAATATCAACATAAAAACGACACTGAATTGAAATAACAGATTAGATGCTATGGATAAAAAATTAGTGAACTTGAAGACAGAGCAATTTAAAACTTTTCAAAAGGAAAGAGAAAGCAAGAATGAACATAGCCATCAGTGAGAAGCTACATGTTAAAAACATGATAAAGAGAAATCTGTTGCTAGACACAGAATAAAAACTGCGTATCTTCAAAGATAAACTGCATGTTTTAAAACAACCCAAAAGAAATCAATTCTAAATTATGTTCTAAAGTCATAATTTCAGAAAGTCAAAACAAATCTACTTTGAAGGAATGTCTGAGATACAAGAAAATAGGTAAGCCAAAAAGATCAATAAATAATAAGATAACATTTGGGCAAACCTAAACACTATTTAAAATACTAATAATATCCAATTTGGAGGTTAAATAAAGAACTAGAGGAATTTGATTAGAATTAATATATTTTAACATTTTTGTGTTTGGAAAGAGGGTATAATAGACACCATTTTTAGATGTTAAGCATGTTAGAATTTTAAGGATAATGGAAAGTACTTATCATAGAATGTTTAAATTTCAAATCAGTAGAGGGAAAATACAGAATAAAAAATTCAGCCAATTCAAAAAGACAGAAAAGGGATAGGATGGGAAAGAAGCACAGCACAAAAGAAAAATAGTAAAAGGAAATCCTAATAGACTTGCACACTTCTGCACTATGGTGAGACACTTGAGTTCCCCCAATGCAAAACACTAGATCCTGGAGAAAAGAGACTTTTTAATTCATTGACTGTACTATATAAGGGAACTCTCTACCCCATCCCTCCACTCTCAGAGGGAAAAAAAAATATGAGCTGAAACAAAAGCAGGAAAGGACCAGGAAGCATCAGGCAAGAAACAAGTTTGAAAGGTGGGGCTTACCCTGAAGACAAATGCTGACAGTGACCTGTAGTTGACCTCTGGTAACAAGGTCAGGCAGCTCAAACTAAGACAACTGCATTCAATCAGGCCCTAGAAGAATCTAACTGGTGTCAACAGATCCACTGGCATTGCCTCACTGGAAGCAAATGCAAATTGTATCTGAAGAGAAGCATCCACAATTTAGGTCCTTTGTCTTCCCATAGGTTGTTTAGCCACAAACTCAAGGAAACAAGCCAAATGGTATACAACAATACCCAAAATGTTAGACTTATAAAAACAGAAAATATTAATAGTCCTGAAATCAGAAATAGAATATAAAATATTTGAGTTTCTTAAAATTAGAAATATTTGCAAAAACCTGTAATGAATAAACAAAGATTAGAAAAAGAATCAAATGAAAAATATAATAATTAATCATTAGTTTTAAATAGTAGACCAGATACTGCTGAAAAAAAATCAGTGAAAAAGAGACAGAACTGATGAAATTAGCCAAAATGCAGCACATATAAACAAGACAATGAAAAACAGCAGAGATTAAGGGACCTGAAGGATAGATTTTATTAAAAAGTCCATCATTTGTACAATCAAGAGTCCTAGAAAAACAGAGAAGAAATAGTTGAAGGAATAGTGTCTAAGAATTTGAGAACTAACATGAAAGACACAGGATGCCACCATATATCAAGTATAAATAAAAATAAAATTTCCAAACAGTATAGTAAATCTATAGAAACACCCAAGAAAAAAATGTTTGTTAAAAGCAGACAAAGATAAAAGATAACCTAAAAAGTCAGATGCTCAGGCACAAAAATGTTAAAAGACTAAGATCACAGAATGAATAGCAGCTGTGATATACCCCTTTGCATTCTCACTTCGAAAATTACTTTTAACTACTAGTTTACATTCTCTTTTTAAACTGGCCAAAACTGTTTACTTTCTTACTTTTATTAACATGTTATTTTTAAACTTTTCTAGGGGTCCAATCATTTCTAGCTGAAATTACAAGGATTATTTTTTAAACATTTTAATGAATTACCTAAAATGTAATATCCTCCTTTTATGAGTTTAAAGACCTTATCAGAATACATGTGCAAAATTCTACAGTCCAGAGCATTAAATATTACACTATTTGCATGGTGATTATCTTCTTCTTGCTCCAAGTTACTGTTTTTGATAACCCCAAACTCCCTGTTAAAAATACTTGGTGGTTAGGCAATTTTCAAATTTCAAGAAATCTGACACTGAGTCCAAACTTCTTGCATAGAATAAAATACTTTTAAGCTACTCTATTCACATTTATATACTTTATATCATCTTTTCTTTAGATTATGTCAGCAAAGATTATAAACTTGAGAACAAGACTTCTCCAAAAAAGTGGTGAGGGATACTTTGGTGTGTTCTAGAAACATCCTCTATGTCTTACAAATTATAAGATGTCTGCATTCCTACATCCCATTTTTGATCTGGTAGGCAAAAGGGGAAGGTAATAACAGTGGGAGAAAAAGAGGACTCCCATTCATTTAGTAACTGTATATTTGTAGTGGGTATGACATCCTTAACCTTACCTCCAAAATGTAGAAATGATGCAAAAACATCTAATCCATTGCGTTTAGATCCTACGGACTAGCCAGGAGGAAATGGACTTTCCCCACTACCTGGTTCTCACAGACCCACTGCCTTGCATTTCCAGTGTCCAACCTCCCCTCAATCCACCCACACCAAGGAGAATTTCTTCATGGTTCTCTCTACCTGTACACTCCCTGCCCAACTCCTCGGTGGCCCCTGCCACACAATTCATTTATTCAGTTTTTATTGAGTCCCCTCTGTCTGAGGGGCATTGCAGTAGATTCTAAGTGTAATAAGAGGCATTAATATACATCATTTTGTTATTTTTTAAAAAATCAACTTATGAAATGGTACACAGTACTTCAGTACATTTTTAATAGGTAAGTTGGCAGTAGAATTTCTTATGTGGCTGTTTCCTAATGGGCTGAATTTCCTGAATCATTCCACAGTTCACAGAAAAACATTCTTTGTTCCAGCATAGCAATGATTTGGCCAGTCTTTGGTTTTCCATGCAGCATATATATATATCTCTCTTCCCCCTCGATTTATGGAAAATGTACTAATGCTGACCATGATATTCTTTTGTATTGAAAAGCAATATAAAATAGTTTTAAAGACAAGAGAAAGGTAATATTTTACATTATTTGTTGTTAAGAGTTTTTTTATATTTTGTGTCAGAATTTACTTCCCATAACTATGCTTACTTTATTTGGAATGCTTTATATTGTATTTCTACATTATTGAGTATCTATTAGTGTTTAATTTAGAAGAGCTCAATAATCTGAGAACAACGGTCTTCCCCTTGCTTTTCAGACCTTCCTTTCTGGACAAGCTTATTTATGGACAACGTGGAAATCTGCCCCTGTTCTCTTCCAATCAGCCAACAGTTCTTTTTGTATCTCTTCCGGCAGTTCATAGAAAACTTCACGGTCAACGGCAGAAGGAAAAGTAGTCTTTTCCACAGTAGAATCTTGCTCTCCATTTTCTGCAAGTCCTTCAGGATGAGAGACCGTTGCTGTTGGTTGCTTATGGCTCTCTGTAGTGAGGTTTGTGGACAAAAGCTGGTCACTCTGTACACTTGGAAATGAATGGAAAACAGACACGGTGGGATTTGTATTAGAAAAGTGGAATCCTTGAGATTCTTTAGGTCCTTGACTCGTTTGTGCATCTTTTAATCTTTTGTCTAAATACTGCAAACAATCCTTTTGGCCTGACAGATAAGAGGAAGTGCTGCTCTTTAAGCCTGATGTTCCTGGTTCCCAGGGAGATACAGATGGTATTGGTTTGCTAGTGGATAAATCATCTCTGGGAGTTAAGGGACTATCTTGCATTTGTTTTGCAGAAAAGAAAGGTAATATACCTCTAGAGGCATGTAATGGAAAACTCAAACTTCCTTTCCCTTGAATTTTCTCTCTTGATTTTTCAGAAAGAATTTCTTCTTGAATATCTACTGGAAGCTGCTGAAAGACTTCTCGGTCAATACCCTCAGGAAGTGAGCAGAGTGGGAGTTCGTCACGGCCCTTTTCTTCAGAAGAATGTATAGTATCTAGTGGAGATGCCTCAGTGCTTGTACTTTCAGTTCTTCTGGCTGATAGAAAATCCCAATTTCTTTCTTTGTCTTTGGAAAAATCCTCCATATGAGTATCTTTCATTTTCTAGAACACAAGGATGACAGAATAATTTAGATATCTACTATCTTTTAAATATTCATGCTACTGAAGTGTGACTGTACCTATTAGCTGACCAATGTTTCCATCCTACTGAATAACTTCACTCTTTCAGCCAGTTCCAAACAACTAGAGATGAGTAATCCATCACAATTAGTCACACTATTGTGTGGATCTTTACTCACTATTCCAGGAAGAGGTTGCCTTCCTAGACGGCACTGAGCCAGAAGATATGTATGCATTTGAAGACCCAATTGTTAGGAAAGAATCCTAACAATCATTTATTCAAACTTGCAATTCTGGGAAAAAAAGAATGGTGGCCTAGAAGAGTAAATGATTCACCTAAGGGTATCTATTAATACATATACATACATACATACATACATACATATATATATACACACACACATATATGTGTGTGTATATATATATATATACACACACACACACATACATACATACATACATAGGGAGAGCATCAAGGGCTGTTTTTCTAGAAATTACTCTGAAGTATAACATTTAACAGAAAAATAAAGTATTTCTATGGTAAAAATCCAACATCATTATTAAGATAAAACACTCAAATATATATGAAAATTTAAAAACACTTTCAATTCTAATTTACATAATTTTTATGTAAAACTTTTCACTTAAATTTTTCCTTTAGTTTTAAGCAGTGAAAATGTATACACAGTCAAGTATAACTCAGGAAACATCAACAGAATGTAAACTACAAAAAAGTAAATGGAGAAGAGATTTGGGCCACTGTATTTATTGAGCACCTACTGAGGGCCTGACATATAAAAGGTACTTTCACTTAATATTTACCTCTCTAATACCACTGTACATTAAGGACCTTTAATGGTCATTCTACAGATTAACTAAAAAGTAAAAAGCAAATGCCTTTTAAAATTTCAGTTAATAAATAGAATAAAAAGGTTCACAGAAAACAAGTAATTTGAAGAGGTCACTAATTCATTATTTCTATAACATTATTCTCTTCTCACTTTAAACCTAAATGTAAATGAAAATATTACTACACTTATACTGACTCATTAAACAAGAAAAAAGAAAGAAAATAATAAAAACACTTTTAAGAGTTCATTGTAGACATGGACAATTTAGTAAAAGCTGATTATTTTTAAAGACATCCCACATTTAGTAAAATAGAGGTTTGCCAAATGGCCACACATATAGGGTTTTGTTTTAGACATTTGAAAATATGACTGGTCTTTGCCGCTCTATTGCTACACTCTTAATTTCTACAACTGTAAACTGCGTAGTCATAGTCTATCAATATTGCTATCAGAATTCAGTTTAATTTAAAAACTAAAAAAATGTAAATACTTTAACCAAAACATGGGGGGAGGAATACTGGTAGCTTATGTACAAATTAACAGACAAAAAGATTTATTTTCCAATATTTGGATGTATTTTCATATTTAGGAGCTTATCATTATATTCCTGTATACTGCTATAAAATGTTTCAATACCTCGAAAACAGGGAATCACCATAATGGCTTTCTCTTTTATCCAATGGTGCTAATGTTTTCATCTAGATCACAGTAGAATATACTTAAGGCTAGTAACCACAATATGACAGGTACTATATACACATAAGTCATTCAAACAGTGTATCACCGAAGAGAAACTCTAAATTCTAACATTTGTAATTTAACCACACAAAGCTAGTAACAGTGTACTTACAAAACTGCGTTTGCCTGAGCGTGAAGTTGTTGACAGTGATGGTGTTAAATAATAGTCGATCGTTCCTTTCTTAGCAGTATTTAGTGCCTTAAGGTTGCAAAAGCACACACTTAAAAGGGTCAGATGAAATGGCATCTTCACATTCACCATATTTCGAAAAAGTTTCATAAGTATATCAACCACTGGGGTCATCACATCACATTTTCCTAAATAAAATGTTTAAGAAGACAGTATCTAAACACATTATATCATAATTAATATTAAAAGCTTAATCTAATTCAAATTAAAATCCTAAATATATGTCATTGCGATATTTCAACATTAATACTAAATGCCAAATGAGTAGTTTTTTAAAAATTTGAAATATGGGACTTCTAGTGATTGTAGAGTGATGACATCAGAAAATCTCCCCTTAAAACTATAATAAAACTGAACAAAATTGTCAAAAGCAACCATTCTGAGGATCTGGAAGTGAACCAAAGGCAAATAGAGCGAGAAGCACTGATCTGTGAAAAGCTGCTAGAACTTGGGCAAGAAAGGGAAGACAGCAGCCTTATGGACCGGGGTTGTCCACATCTCCCTTGCTACAGCTCAGCTGGTAGAGTAATTCTACCAGGGTGATGCTGGCTGTGAAAGCCAGTGGCTTTGCTGCCAGAAAGAACAGATCTGGTTTGGGGCAGAGGGCAAAAGCTCATATCCAGCGGCACTGCCAGTACAATGAACAAACTTGATAGGAAAAAATGGAGAAGTCACACAGGTCTCTAGCCTGGTGCTGCAGGTGTGGTGGGGGCAGTGAAAGACCCATGGACCAACCACAATTTGAACCAGGAAATCTGGAAATGAGAAATCCACAGAGGGACTAGATAAACTATCCTCACAATCCCAGCTGATTGAGAGGCTGACTGTACATGGAGGGGAGGGTAGAGACGGTCCAATGTCCCACACATCCCTGATTGGAATGGCAACAAGCATACGGCGGAGATACAAGAGGGCCTCGCAGAAAATAAAAGCCAAGGCAGACCCAAAGTGGTCTAAATTTTTAAAGTGCTCTCCAACCCATGCACACACCTGCCGATAAAAGGTGGAAGCTTTCCAGGCTCTAGCCTTTGACCAATCATTGGCTAACTACTCAACTGTGCGGACATAGGTATAACCTCCTCAAAAGCTAAAATAAAGAATTTTACGTTTAAAGAATAAGAAAAAATCTGAGCAGAGAAACCAGGGCAACACATTATAGCAAAGGTATATTCTGCATCTTAAGTTCAGACAAATTACAAAAGAAAAAGAAAAAAGCCCACAGGGAAAAAAAACCCTGAATTCTACAATACATTATCCAAACTGTCCTGTTTTAAACAAAATATTACAATATACAAGGGCTGCCTGGAAAAAGTACAGCCATATAATATGAAAATGCACTGCTTGGCTGCATTTTTTCCGGACAGCCCTCGTATACAAAAAAGCCAGGAGAGTGTGATTAACATTCACGGGCAGGGCGGGGGTAGGGGGAAAGCAATCAATAGAAATTGACTTTGGGTGAGATTTAGCAGACTTCAAAATTGCTATTACAGATATGTTCCAAGAATTAAAACCATTTTAAAGAATTAAAGTAAAATATAACTATCAAGATAAAGGAAATCTCAATAAAGAAACAGAATCAAATATACAAACACAAAAAAGAAAACTAAAGTTAAAAGGTATAGTAACCCATACAAACAAAATCACTAGATGGGCAAGAGCAGTTTTGAGACGAGATCAATCACAGAACTTGACAGCTTAATAGGTATCATCCGATCTGAAAAGAAGAAAAAAAAAGACTAAAGAAACAAATGGCTCACACCTGTAGGACATTTTCAACCACACCAACGTATGTGTAATGGGAGTCCCAGGGAAAAGAAAAAGGGAAAGAAAGAGTATTTAAAGAAATAAGAACCAAAACTTTGCAAATTTCATTTTAAAAAAATCATTCTACAGAATCAAAAGTCAATAAATCCCAAGTAGGATAAACACAGAGATCCCACACTCAGACATATGAACAGGAAAACTGGCAGAGACAAATGACTTATCACACAAACAAGAATACAACCATGCCTAACAGATTATCGCCTCTCAGCTCCAAACTCACGCTTCAGTACCTGCTCTGGGATAATGAGTCAGGCTCCTTAATATTCCTACAGTGAACATGTTAAGCTGTCAGGAGAGAGCACGACTGAAGGAGAGAAGAGGCTTCTCTCCGGGTTCCAATGCACCGTCATTTACTTTTCCTTGCTCCTGTTACATGGTCTGTTGGCAATACATACGTGTGAGGACATCCAGTGGCGCTCTGCCACACCACACAGGTGTGGCGCACTCAGTCCCTCAGCAACCTCAAGCCCAAGCCTAGTGACCACGTTACCATGGCACCACCAAACACTGCACACACCAGCCACTGCCATAAACACTGGCCGAGCTCCTTCTGCACACCCACTTAACAACCTGGATGACTTGCTTACACGCCAGAGGGCCGTTTCCTCCAGCTCCTCCAACGCCGGCACCATACTCGGCAACTCTGTGCTAGCAGGACCAGATTTCTTGAGCGTCGGCACCCAACAGCCTCAGCGTGCCTGCATCCGGGGGGTTTGTTAACAGAAGCCCTCCCAACATGCACACTGCATACCCCAGCTCATGCACTGCCCTGCCAGTGAGCAGACTCCCAACCCCCATTCCTCCTATGTGCCCAGTAACCAGCCTCAGTTCATCCGTGGACCAGTGGGTGGTTTTATGGACCAACTCTGGGCCAAAGAACTCAAAGGATTTCTATCCATCATCCAGTGTCCTGCAGCCACACCTTGTACCAGCCAGCAGTAGACCCCTTGTAATCTACCCAATTTAAATGAAAGCATACAACTACCCAGTGATTTGCCAACAAGTTCACAGCATTTTTCATAACACACACACAAAAAATGGAAACAATCGGAATGCCCATAAAGAAGTTACCTCATGCCATATAACTGTCATAGTTTTGTGTTCTCTGAACTCGGGAAACATACTCAGCCAGGTCTTTACTTTTATAATCTATGAACCCATTTCCCATTTGAGCCGAGAATACCCACCGTGGCACTTCTGGCTGCAGAGTTTACCCGGAGAGAATGCATGCAAATTTACCAACAAAAAATATTATTCAACACTGATCATCACATATACATTTGTTACGTTAGAGACAAGCTCTGTTTAGAAATAACTCCAATAAAAGTTTTTATATTTTATTTTCACATTGAAAAGCAGTCAGATTTACTTTGGCCTCAAAAAACGTTTTTATGTAAAGTTAAATGAATGCAGCAGCGAGTTGCTTTTTTTTTTTCCTAAATGGGAAAAGGGTTAAAAACAACAGTTTTCTAGTGAAAATTTCTGATAGAATAAAGAAATTTAATGGCTCACAAACCTCCTGTGAAGACCCTCCATTTCTGGATTATATTTCTAATTTAAAGTTTTGCTGTTTTTTTTTAAGAGTTCAACCTGCCAATTAAGTTATTAGAAAATCAGCCCATACCTGTCCCCAGCTTCTGAATTACATGGGATGGGAGAGGGCACTGACGGCTCTCACGGCTACAGTGCCTCTCAGACGAATACCGGCGGATTATTAATCTCACTGTATGTGGCTTCCTGCCATCTCGGCAGACTCTAAAAATAAAGAGACACAAGGGATGAGAAAGAGTATCACCTGGAGATTTTTTTAAGTTGTCTAATACACCTCATTTATCTAAAGGTGCCAGATTACTAACTTCAACAATTATAAATACAGTTGGTAATTAGACAAGAACAGTAAAGGTCTCTAGCACAAACTTTATGCACTAAAGTTCTAAAATTTTACATGTAAGGTTCTCAGGCCTCCCTCAGAATACAGTGCTATTGGAAAAATAATAGAAATAAGAGAAAATAATAACAAGTCATTTTATAATCCAAGTCTAAAATATAACTAAAAACATATTGAAATCAACAGGAAGTTTTAAGAAACTGAGAGAATCATTCACTGACAGAAGCAAACATGAGAAATGACAGGTTTTTTTATAAATTTCTAAAAAATACAAGGTTACAGAAAGAAAAATATTTCAATGAGATTACTTTTATCAAAGAGCACTCCCCAAATAGATCTAAGGGGGCCAGTAATCACATCACCATTATGTGGTTTGTGAGAGTAATAACTTGAAAGATTAGTTACACACTACATTTAAGAAGATAATTACATATACATGCATCTTAAAATGTGTTACATCCAAATGGTCTTGCTTTTAGAGTTGAAAACAAGTTTTAATGATACAGAATATTTACTTAAAAAGTGGAAAATCTAATTACTAGGGAAAATTACAGGATAATTTTTTCTATATGTATGGCAATGCATTTAAAAATCATAGTATTTTCCTTTCTTATATGTATGGCAATGCATTAAAATCACAAATATAAAATACAAATATTGTACATTGCTAAACATACTCAAATTGAAGATTCCAACAGGAAAATTTAGGTTTTTATAATAAATAAATTTTTTCTCCATTGCTTTATCAAAAAATTTCTTGATTGCTGCTTTACCAAGATAATTATCTTAAATGGTTCCTATAAACATGTTACTAGTTTAAATATCTTCCAGTTAAACTTGCTCTATTAAGTCATTATGCAATTCAAAGAATATGATTTGGTTCCTAGAACTAATTAAGAAATGTCAAAAAAGGTTATATTCCAAGCAATCTTAAACTAGTTCCTAGAAGATGGATTAAAAATTAGATCATTTTTATACCTCTTATACCTACAGTATTAATCGACATATAGTCTAGAAGTAAAATATATTCACACACAAGCAATTATTTTTTTTGCCAGTCACTTAGGTGGTATTATATACCCCAGTCAGTGAAATAAGGGGCCATGGTATAGCAGAGGGACTGGCAAGCAGAGATAAGGATATATGGTTAATAACTGTTGTTATTTCACAGGTTGAGGGCACCTAGTCTCATTTCTGGGTTGATTCTTCAAATGAGAGCACCTGTAAAATTTATACTCTTGTGGTTTTTCTATGAGCAGAACTGTTTCCAAGGGCCAGGCTCTTCACAGTAGTCTTACATTTAGTTGAAGCAAAGCAGATGACCCAGTTTCACTAGCACCTTCTGGGCCCTGCCTGAGTCATATCACTGGAGCAGGGTCAAAGAGAGTCAGCCCCAGTCGCACGCAGCAAGTGATGAGCTGCACGGCTCTGCTTGAGACATGAGAACCACACTGCATATGACAGCAAAGTTATAGGAAATGTCACTTCATCAGTTTTTGGAGACCTAAGAGTCATCCCAAAACCTTTCTTCTCTAGTCGCAGTTAGCCATCTTCACGTGATTATAAAAGCACACCTACCCAAAACTGTTAGGCCCCTGACACTCCATTTTGAGAAATCAAAGACATGAGAGGAAAAGAGAGAATACTCTTCTATGGAGTACTGAGAAGTAGACATATGATAGCAAAGGAGCATCAGAAGCGAAATGTCTTGGCCAGCTTATCCTATTGTATACTCATCATCCCAGCTGCCTCTCTCTCATGTGCTTACAGGGCAGTCACTCTGCACACACCCACAACCACCCTCACTATTCACATACAGTCCCATTTCACTAATCCTTTGTCTGACTCCATTTTCTTCCATGTCTAAGGCAGAGGAGATATAAGGGTTCTTCTGCTTTCTCCATCACTGCTGCTCTTAATAATTTCCTATCCTCAACCATCACAAATTTATAGGCAGGGATTGTACAGATATCCATAAAATCCCCTTTGGTAACTGTCAGTGGCTTAGACCCACTATATAACTACAATGTTACTAAAATCCAATGAAACTAGATGGAATAAATTTAATTAAGAACATCTGTTACTATCTTTGCAACAGTTTATAATATAGAGAAATTGAGTGATAAATGATCAATCTTTACACAGTTTAGTATCCAGTTCATTTTTAAGTTCCAAGATAGAACATCAAGTATTCTTCATATACTATATACAGAATATATAGGATACAGTAAAATGGAAAATCACCTGTTCAAAAGACTAGCAAGTAATTCTTCAATCTTATTTTTAACTTCAACTTCTGATGAACATTTTTTAAATGAATCTTCTTCACTAAAAGACTACCAAAGAAGCACAAACAAAGGATTATTGTAAACCCAAATAAGCATACCCAATTATCAGTATATATGCCAGATAAATCAACACATTCTTTACTAATTCCACCTCTTGTGCTCAAGGCATTTAGTTCATCTTTGTATTAATTCTTTGTATCTGTAAGTTACTGTACTCCAGTCAAGTCAAGAAAATGATAAAACTCTAGTACCAACTCCAAGCTTATAAGTATGGCTACAGCAAAGCTCTCCTCTCCTAAGATTTTAGTCTAAGGTTAACCCTGGCCACTAAGTTATTTAACCTGAAGATTAAATGGGCTAATGTACATAAAGCACTTAGTATAAGTGCCTGTCCCACAGGAAAAAAAAATTAATCAATGTGAATTAAATGATTATACTTTTCCCGATTTCCTACATCATTAGACTACTCTAAAAACAAGATTTTTTAAAAATTAAAATATTTTGCTTCATCTATGTAATATAGGCTATTAAAATTAAGGAGTATTCAAAGTGTCTAACTTCAGATTTAAATACTAATTCTTAGATTCAATTTAAGAATATTTATTAATCTAATATATATTAGCCTTCTCATAGGAAAGGGCTCATGCACTAACCTTGTAAGCAAACTAGAACTAGTAAAAACACAGTACTAAAACTATAAATCTTTATTTCAAATAATGTGACAACAGTACTCAATTAAAATTAAATATCACTAGCATGCACCTGAGGTAGTCCTGAGGGCGTTACAGGAGAGTTATCCTCTCCAAAACTGAGCCTCTGGATACGCTGAGCAACTGAAATTCCTAATTCTTTTTCTAATATTTTGGAAGAAAAGGTTTGAAGATCATGCACACTACTGATACCCAGTGCTTCAAGACGTTTGGTAGTTTTATAGCCAATACCTAAACAAAAAGAAATGCAAATAGTGTCAAAATAGCTTTTGTCCTTAAAATAAAAACAATTAAACTATTATGAATATATCAACCATGTCTTTAAATTCTGTAATTACTATTTTGTACTTTTTTTTTTTGTATGTGGGTAGTTCCCTGGCTGGGAATCGAACCCAGGCCACAGCGTTGACAGTGCCAGCGCCAGAAGCCTTAACCCACTACTCCAGCAGGCAACTCCCTGTAATTACTATTTTGCTAAGATCAAACTTTATTGAAAATTAGGTTGTTCTTCTGCTCAGGGCATATCAGTTATATGAACCACTTTGAAAATCTAACAGCCTAGTATAATATAATGAATACAGTTTCAACCAATAAATTCTGTCTTGATAAAATTAAATTTTTACCACATGCTTTTTAACACTATGGAAGTACTTAAGAGCGTGGTTATTATCCATGTAAAGAAAGACAAGGAGTTCCCTGGTGGTGTAGTGGCTAAGGCTTCGGCGCTGTCAACGTTGCAGCCTGGGTTCGGTTCCCAGCCGGGGAACTACACACATAATAAATAAATAAATAAAAGAAAGAAAGACAATCACATATTCCAAAAAGTTGGACAATCTGGAAGAAATGGATAAATTTCTAGAAGCAAACAATCTTCCAAGGCTGAATCAGGAAGAAACAAAATCTGACCAATTACTACCAGTGAAATTGAATCAGTAATCAACAAGCTCCCAAGAAACAAAAACTGTGGACCCCATGGCTTCACAGGTGAATTTTACTAAATATTCAAAAAAGAATTGACATCTATTCTTCTCCAGCTATTCCAAAAAATTCAAGAGAAGGGAAGACTCCCAAGCTCATTTTATGAGGCTACCATTACCCTCATTCCAAAACCAAACAAAAACATTACAAAAGAAGAAGACAATTGGCCAATATCCCTAATAAACATAAATGCAAAAACTGTCAACAAAATATCAGCAAACCAAACTCAGCAATACATTAAAAAGATCATACACCACGATCAGGTGGGCTTCGTTCTTGGCAGCACAACTGTTCCAATACCCACAAATCAATGAGCATGATACAGCACATAAACAAAACGAAAAATAAAAATCACGTGGTCCTATCAATAGATGCAGAAAAAACATTATACAAAATCCAGCATCCATTTATGACCAAAACTCTCAGCAAAGTGGGAATAGAGGGATCATATCTCAACATAATAAAGGCCATATATGACAAACGCACAACTAATATCATGCTCAATGGAGGAAAGCTAAAAGCATTCTCGAACAAGAAAAGGATGTCCACTTTTACCACTGTTATTCAACATAGTACTGGAAGTCCTAGCCACAGGAGTCAGATAAGGAAAAGAAAATAAAAGGCATCCAAATTGGAAAGGAGAAGTAAAACTGTCATTATTTGCAGATGACAGATACCATATATAGATAAACTCAAAGATTCCACCAAATTATCAGAACTGACAAATGAATTTAGTAACGTAGTAGGATACAAAAATTAATATTCAGAAATTGGTTGCATTTTCCTACACCAATAATGAACTATCAGAAGGAGAAATTAAGAAAACAATTCCATTTATAATTGCATCAAAAATATAAAATAAAATACCTAGGAATAAATTTAACCAAGGAAGTAAAAGACCTGTACTCAGAAAGTTATGACATTGAAGAGAGAAATTAAAGATGACACAAATAAATGGAACTATATACCATGCTCATTGATAGGAAGAATACAGTTAAAATGTCTATACTAATCAAAGCAATCTACATATTCAATGCAATCCCTATTAAAATACCAATAGCATTTTTCACAGAACTAGAACAAATAATCCTAAAATTTATATGGAACCACAGAAGACCACAAATTGTCACAGCAATCTTGAGTTCCTTGATGGTGTAGTGGCTTAAGGCTTCGGCATTGGCACTGTCAGTGCTGTGGCCTGGGTTCGATTCCCAGTCAGGGAACTACCCATATACCAAAAAAAAAAAAAAAAAAAAAAAAGAACAAAGCAGGCGGTATCATGTTATCTCATATCAAACTAAACCAAAGGCCCACAGTAATCAAAACAGCATGGTATCGGCATAAAAACAGACATACAGGTCAATGAAGCTGAAAAGAGAGCCCAGAAACAAATACATGCCTCTATGATCACTTAATCTATGACAAAGGAAGAAAGAACATATATCAGAGTAAATTATATTCAATAAATGGTGCTGGGAAAACTGAAAAGATATATGCCAAAAACAAAACAAAACAAAACAAAAAAACTGGACCACCTTCTTACTCCACATACAAGAATAAACACAAAATAGATTAAATACTTAAATGTAAGACCCAAAACCATAAAACGCCTAGAAGAAAACATAGGCAGTAAACTCTCAGGCATTATCCTTACTAATATTTATACTGCTGTATCTCCTCAGGCAAGGGAAACAAAAGAAAAATCAAACAAGTGGGACTACATCAAACCAAAAAATTTTTTCACACCAAAGGAAACCATCAATAAAATGAAAAAACATCCTACTGAATGAGAGGAGATTTTTGCCAATGATACATCTGATAAGGGGTTAATATCCAAAATTCATAAAAAACTTGCACAACTCAACACACCAAAAACCCTACAAACAATCCAATTAAATAATGGAATAGACATTTCTCCAAATAGGACAGATAGATGACCAATACACATATCAAAAGATGCCCAACGTCACTAATTATCAGGCATGAAAATAAAAACCACTAGGAGTTTTCACCTCCTACATGTCAGAATGGCCATCATTAATAATTAACAAACAAGTGTTGGTGAGGATGCAGAGAAAAGGGAACTGTGTGCACTGTCGGTGGGATTGCAAACTGGTGCAGTCACCATGGAAAACAGTGTGAAGGTTCCTCAAAAAATTAAAAAGAGAACTATCTCATGACATAGCAATTCCACTTCTGGGTATTTATCCAAAACACTAATTCAAAAAGATATATGCACCCCTATGTTTATTGCAGTGTTACTTACAATAGCCAAGATATGGAAACAACCAAAACGCCCATCAAGAGATGACGGGATAAAGGAGATGTGGCACATATACACATGTAATGGAGTATTATTCTGCCATAAAAAAGAATAAAACCTTACCATTTGCAATGACATGGATGGACCTAAACAGTATTATGCTAAGTGAAATAAGTCAGACTGAAAAAGACAAATACCCTATGACCTCTTCTATATGAAATGTAAAGAAAAGAATAAACGAACAAACAAAACAAAAATACAGAGAACAAATTGATGGTTACTAGATGGGAGGGGTTGGTAGTTATAAAATAGTCACGGGGATGTACAATATAGCATAGGGAATATAGTCAATAATATTGTGAAAATTATGTCAATTTCTTGAATTTTGACAAAATGTGTACTTCGGTATGACCCACATTCCTCTTTAGATAATTTCTTATATCCTAGAAATTTCCCTCACATTCTTTCCAATCAATAAAGCCCCACCAGAATTAACTAGCTTTGAAAGTTTTTGAAACATTAGTTTGTTTCCTGTTCCAGAATTTCCTATGAGCGAGACCACACAGTATAGACCATGTCTAGCCTCTTTGGATCAGCATAATGTCTGTGAGATTCTTTCATATTGTATATTTGAGTAAAGTGTTTTTTAGAATTTCTGAGAAGTATTCCATTGAACGAATATATCATGATTTATTTTTGATTCTCCTATTAGATATTTTGCTTATTTTTGTTTTTGATTATTGTGAATGAAGTTGTTGTGAAGCTTTTCATATAGAAAAAAAAAATTTATGTTAAGTGTCAGATGGGTACCTAGACCTATCAGGGGGATCACTTCATAAATTATATAAATGTCTAACCACTATACTGTACACCTGAAACTAATATAAAATGATTCTGAATGCCAATTATAATTTAAAAAATAGTCACAGGATATAAGGGATAGCATAGGGAATACAGTCAATGATATTGTAATAACTATGTACAGTGTCAGATGGGTAATAGATTTATTGGGGTTATCACTTTGTGAGGTATACGAGGGCTGTCAGAAAGTATCCAGCCATGTAATATGAAAAATAGAGGCATTTATAGCTGAATTTTTTCTGGAGAGCCCTCACATAAATGTCTAATCAATATGTTGTTTTGTACACCTGAAACTAATAATAATAAAAAGACTGTCACTAGAGGACTTAAAATTAATATGTGCTTGTTAGCTAACCTAACTGATTCTTATATACAACACCACACATTCATCTTTAAGTCATCTCTGGCAACATTTAACATCGCAATTAAGAGCCAGAAAGCAAACCAAAATCTTCTCATTAGCAAAACCCCTACCACAAGGTTTTTGCCCTAAAACTCAGTCAAACTTCATCACATGGGAAATGCTAAGGCAATTTAGTGCCCCTTTACTCCTCTTATTTTTACCAAGTTAATTCTACAGTTATTGGATTTCTTTGAGCAGTAAAAGACATAAATCAAAGGTGATGGGTATGTACGGGGAATTAGGAAAGTGGAATGACAGATATATTCACAGCTGAAATAAAAGAAGGCTAGCAATTTGCCAATAAGAAAGAGAACACTAGGGAGTTCCCTGATGGTGTAGTGGCTTAAGGCTTCGGCGCTGCTGTCAGCGCTGCTGCCTGGGTTCGATTCCCAGCCAGGGAGCTACCCACATACCAAAAAAAAAAAAAAAAAAAAAAAAAAAAAAAAAAAAAAAAAGAAAGAAAAAGAAAGAGAACACTTATAAAAAAATAATACAAGAATTCAAAAAGTAAAGCCTAGCAATTATGTATCAGTATATATTACAACCTGAAATAGCAATTGTTCTTCAGAATGCAGACTCAGGGTCACCCAAAAAACTTCAAATTACGATTATACTACAGTAAGGAATGCAAGGCAGTGTAGAACACATTTTGGAATCACACAAAAATGGGTTAAAATGTAAAGTTATGACATGTAAAAGTTGTTTCAGTTGTCTTAAAAATTCACGTCCACAGAATTCTATGATAACATCTTATTCCTCAGCAATGCCACAGAAATGAAGTTTAACAATTGATTATGATGGTTTACAAAAATGTATTTAATCTTCAAAGATGCAAACTTTCCCCATGACCTGAAGAGGTCACTGAACCCCTCAAGAAAATCAGTTTGCTCATCTTTAAAATAAAACTTAGCCTAGAGGCTTTGGAGGTCTCCTGCAGCTCTAATATTTTATATGTAATCCCAAAACAGAGTTAGTGACAGACAAATTCCACTCTCAAGGTGCAATGTACAATAAAAGAGTATAAACCAGGGACTGGAAATAACAGAGCACGTGCTTCCTGGTTATAACTTTCAAACTATACACAAATAGGTGAAACTAGAAAAGCACTTTCATATATTTCCTAATACAGATTCCCTCCAGAATAAAATTAAGTTTTTTAGTTTTCTCCAAGAACCAAGGACACAGTTTCTAAGAATTACATGTATCTATAATTTTTAAAATTAAAAAATACAATAAAACCAATATACAATTTTTCAAATATATTTGTCTTACCTGGCATTTTCTTTATGTGGTTCAAACTATGAATGAGATCTTGAGAATTTTCAGGTAATAAGACTGTCTGTTGATTTGGTTTAAAGACGCCAGAAACTAACTTTGCCAATAATTTGTTAGAAGCCACTCCCGCACAGCCAGTGAGACCCAGCTGATTACACATGGCTTCCCGCATCTCCGCTGCAATCTGAGAGCCAACGAGTAGTCTGATGTGCAGGACATCATGCAGGTTTACAGCTACAAAAACAGCTGATGTCATTAAAAGTCACCACAAAACATTTTAATTTTCTTTTTTTACAAATGAATTCAAAAAGAGTACAGGGCTAATTTAACCCTATATCCACCCCACCATACACACATACACACCATCATACTGCCACCCACTTAACAAACTTAACCTGTTTTGTTCCCAGGAATTCTGTAAAGTAAATAACTACCCCTGGAGTGAATTTCCAAGGGCCTGTGACAGTGATTGCATAATGGGAGTGATTATGAAAAGTGATCGCTCATAAAAAATTCCTGACATCAGTAAAACTTTTACTCGTTTACCCATAAATAAGCATAAATGTGAAAGTATTACATTAATAGTAAAGTCAACATTACAGCTTTAAAGATCTGAATCTAAACTCTATGTGGTACTGAAAACAATTTTAGATTTGTACATATTTAAGAGATCTTTAAAGAAAAGCATAGATAAATCATATAGAAACAAATCTTAGGTGTGAAAACAGTATTAGAGTTTCATGAGACAGTCTTTTCCTCAAGAGTATTTACAAATGAAGTGTCATGATGTCTGCAATTTATTTTTAAATGGACATTCAATCAGTCAACCAATCAACAAACAGAACAAAATAATGCAAATGTGAAAATAATGGTAACAACAGCTATTATCTACAAGGAAGGACACAATGTGTGTTCTCACTGTACTATGTCAACTTTTCTGTAGGTTTAAAACATTTTTTTAACAAAACCTTGTGGGGAGGAGAAAGAAGTCATGAAACATGAGACACTTTATTTTTAGGGTATAAAACCTAGCTCTCTGTAATATGTTTTAACCCACAAAGTTCAAGTTGCTTTAAAGTTATATAGAGACATTTGGAGCCTTCTTGCTACTTGGTCTTTTTAAGTGATGAGAACTCAGTTACAAAAGATACGGGTACAGATTCAGGTCTTCTGCTAGAAGAAACCTGTAGCTCTCCCCCTTTTCTTTAATATTAGTGAGGTGAAAACTAAAAGGGAGATCAATCACCAGTTCTCAAAAGAGGGGGATAAGAGGAAGCACATGCTGAGACATAGAAGAAAGTCAGAGCAAGTATTATGCAAAAGCAGAGTAGCTTGTCTTCTGTGTGGTAAGATGTTGAAGTCACCAGCAGAATCACAAGATATTTAAAAGTCTAATTACTTAACAGATATTCACTAGAGCTTATTGCAGCTTATTTTCAAATGCAAATATCCCCAGAAATACATTAGTCCTTTATACTTTGTGAAAGGGATAAACCATTCTGCTTTCTCCCTAAGAGTTGGCAAAGATTATCTGAACTAATTCAATATGAGCTTGCCAAAGACGGCAGTTGGCCTAGACAAGCTTCCATTTAGGGGTTAACGAAGGAAGTCAAGGGGCAACATGAGGGCCTTGGGGTCTTGGGGGAAATAGAAGGGAACAACCAAGAAGCAACAAAGGCCAATTTAGTCTACCTCAAAATTCTACTTAAAGATAGTTTGAGGAGAATCAAAGGTTATTCTAAAAAGCATACCATCAAGCCAACTCCTGTAACTTAAGGATGACTGGAAGAGGTATGTCTCTTAAAAATGGTACTGAGCAGAGTATGTCAGGGAAAAGAAAAGTGCACAGAGCACTGAGCTACATAAGCACAACCAATTTTAATCATCTTAGACAAACTGCTAAAATATGGCCATACCGCTAACAAAAACCATAAAACTTTCAGAAAGATAGTCCACTCGTTGAATTCACCGAACATTAAAAAATGTACATACTTTAAAGTTACTAGATAGAATGAGTAAAAACCCACTTACACTGATTATTGTATACGTGACCCAACACAGTCAGTGCTGAAAGTTCATCGCTGTGAAGCTGCTGTAGTCTCCTCTCAACCATTTCTGTTACATCCACAAAATTTTCATCAAATCCAAGTCTCTCAACAATTGGACTAAATTCTTCCAACAACTCTAAATTTAAATAATATTGGAACATAAATATAACAAGTTATAACTAGAATGAATAAATTTAACTATTTTATGCTTACATCAAATATGTTATTAAAGGTTTTACAATATATTTACTGTTCCACAATATATTTAATAAAGTCCTCAGTGAACTAGATTTTTTTTCTGCACCACATTTTGAATAAAGCAATATTTTTCCAACAAAATGACTCCAAAAATGACATTCCCTGGGCACAGACCCATAGCAATATATTTAGTTCAATCTCCTATACCTATAATTTCTCTATCTGTAGTAAATTAAATATCAATGCTTATAGTTAACTATAATCTTGAAGCAGTGGGTCAAAGAATATAATCTACCTAGAAAAGTAAAAACAAGTAATAATATAGTCTAGCTATATTTTCTACAGGAGTTTTTAAAGGCAAAACAGAACAAAATTTATAATTTTTAATTACTACTGCATCAACAAGAAAAGTCACATAATTTTCAAAATATACCACGATTTACTATTTTGATTAGCCATTCCCCAGCTTTTTCCTTAAGGGCAGAAACAGACCACGACTTACATGTATTTGAATGTCCAGCATCTAGCACAATTCCTAGTGCTTAAGTCAAATGTTTACTAAATTGAACTGAACCAAGATTTGGTATAAATTCAAAAGGACTATCAATTACCATTTTTAGGATTAAGACTAACAACTTTGAAATCATTGAGAAGAATCTCACTTCTCTCTGACTCAACTATTGACACCAGTTGAATGGAGAAAACATTTACTATATTTTTCACCTATCAGACAAAATATTCACAATATGACAGTATCTTACACTGGCATACATACATACTAGCAATTTGGGGGACAACCTCAACTGCAAAATATAGTAGTATTCAAAATTTTAAATGCAAATTACCATTGACCTAGCAATTAACCTTTAGGAACTTACCTTTATGGATAGCCCCATAAAAGTATGCCAAAATTTCTGTATGAAAATGTCTACTGAAGCATATATTTGTTAAGAGTAAAAAGTTGGTAACAGCCTAATAATCCATCACTATCAGGGAAAACATATAATTTACCTTTCAAAATGAGATTTTTTTGAATAAAAGGAACTATTAATTATGTAGGGATAACAGGCATGAAGTGGAATAGACTATCGTCACTAGAGGACTGGTTAAATAACTATGGAATAGAATACAATGGAATACTGTGCAGGCATTAAGGAAGAAGAGCTAGACGAGTGATATTGGAAAGATGACCACAAAGGCAGAACACATGACTCTATGTATTATATAACCTCCTCTGTGTACACTAATAATTAACTTCTTAATATTCAGACAGACACACAGATAATTTTGCATAGATGCACAGTGCTATTTTGGGAGTATAGACTTACCTTTTCTGATTTCTTGCTACAATACATATTTTTGTACATATGTCCTTATGGTTTTATTTTAGACAAATTCCCAGAGGTTGTATCACTGTGATATAATATGTATCCTTAACTTCAAAAAAATATTTCTAGATTGTTCTTTTTCTTAAAAGGCTGTAAAGCTTTGTCTATACTTTTTCTCACATTCTTGTTTTGCAAGTATGATGAATATAAAATAATATCTAATTCAAATATCCAATAATGAATTTGAACATTCTCATTCCACATAATTGTTGGACCTGGTGTTTGCTCTTTTTATCTATTGCCCATTCATTTCTGTCCATTTTTTTCTTGAGTTTTTTTCTTGTTAATTTGTAAGAGATTTTGGGTATTATATTTAACCCTTTCACCTGAAAACTGCTACAAATAATAGAATAAAAAGAGTAGCAGAAAAGATAAATAAAAACCTAATTCTTATACATTTTTAAATTATATATTTACAATATGCCAGTAAAAACATTTTCATTTTTCCTGTAATTTACTAAAACACTAAGAGTCAAAGCCAAACCTTAGTATAGAGTTTATCTACACTATATTTAGTGTGTGTGTGTGTGTGTGTGTGTGTGTGTATATACACACATATATAAAATAAAAAAATATGCTCATTATTTTTGCTAATAGTTTTTAACAAATCAGTTTTCATTGTTAAATATTACAGAAGTCTATTCCAACATTAATGTATTAGACTACAGCATACAGGACCTGGCAGAAGTAATGCCCTTCTCTAAGTTGTTAAAATACTGTTATGTTACAGAATCACCTGCTTATGATTCTGTAATGAAGGATTTGGTATAGATTCCCGCTCATAAAAAAGGCCATTACTTCTGCCAGACCCTGTATTTCATCTTAATTCATTTAAATTTAAAATATTTGACTTTCTTTAGTATATCTTCCCATTTCCTCACTTTTAAATTTCGTTTTATATTTTTCTCATATTTACATGACACCAGTCATGACGTCAAACTCTTTCCAACTTTACATTTTTTTGTCAACATTACTTATAAAGTCATCCTCATATAAATTTTCTTAAAATGTGGGCAAGATCCAAAATAAGGTTGTTAGCCAAAAGGAACTGACTTAATGGCATCTGACATTTAGTAAAGGATTCATGTAGTGAATAAGCATCCCATACTAAAATTAATGCTAAAGGCATACTGCCCATAATCTGTACCTGTAACCTTATACGACATCTCTCTGTAACGAGTCAAATCTTCTCCATTAACTAGTATTAGCTGTGGACATTTTTCTTTTGCATCTCTAACATTCATAAGTTTCTTAACTCCAAGTTCCCTAGCTTCATAGTTGCAGGTAACCACCAAAAATTTCTGCTGAACTCCTATAAAAAAATAAATATTTTATGAGAAAACTGAGCAGTTAAAGAAACATCTTAAAATAAATGTATTATAATTGTAAGTTGTTATACAATCTGTTCTGATAAGAAAAAGTCTGTCTCTATCTCAGTTAGAAAATATAGCCTCCATTCAAAGTTCTTTAAAGTAAAATTTAACAGAATAACCATAAATCAATTTATTCTAGGAATACAAATAAAATCCTTGCAGAACTTTTTTGACAATTCAAAATCAGATTCACTTGTATTGCATTACCTCTATATAACTCTAGCCTGTGTTTTACCAAAAAATAAAGATGAAAAAAACTGAGTACAATTAATTATTAGCTACTGCTAGAAAAACTCACTTATCTTCTGAGTAACTCTCCAATGAACATGAAGCAATGTTCTAAATGTCAACCTACAGCAAATATCAGGGATGTCCCTTCAATAAATGTTCTAATAATTAAACTATTCTTCCTAGTGATTTGCAGAAAAGACTAGACAGTGAGGTGGCACTATGAGGCCCTCTCCTCATCAAAATGATTAAATTATGATAATCTATCCACCGTATAAAAATTTTAGTTTACTGGTGGCTTAAGATTGCTAAAATTTACTTTACTCTTTATACAAGTTGACTACTTTTTTACCACTATAAATGTTAACATAAATCTAAAACACAAGCATGCAGAAGAAAAAATGGTTATTCTATTTCCCTAAAGACATTTGTTTCTTAAATTTTGATATTATAAACAAGGCAAAGAAACATTATTTCATATAAAGATTTTTTGATCTATCAGGTAATGCCCCAAAATAGAATCACAGAGTCAAAAGTAATAATTTAAGATTCATCAATAAACTATATACAAAATCAGATTGGTAACTCCTTACCAAGAAAGTATTTTTTAAATACAAAATTAAATTCTACGGACTCACACTATTATGTCACCAGCCTAAGTTAAGTAGTCATATATTTATTGAATATAAATAAAAAATCTATTTTGTTTTCTCCTGGAAACTTTTAACATCCCTCACTGCCCAATAATCATTCATTCCTATCTTAATTATACAATATCTACTAAGCATTCTTACAGAGCATCTTGTGTTATAACACTACTAACTGAAATGCTTTTAGGAGAAAATTTATGTCCCCCCAATCCTAACTCCTTGACACCCTTAGGAAAAGTTCAAAGATCTTATATTGACTTTGTTCTTTATAAATCAACTAGGCTGGGTTGAATTAGTACTTATCAAAACCAAACCCAGCACAAGAAAGTAACAAACAGCAGGTGAACAGAAGTTGCTCTTTATGTTCTGTAAACCCTTAACTACATGTATAAAAGAAATTTGGGTTCGATTCCCAGCCAGGGAACTACCAAAAAAAAAAAAAAAAAAGAAAGAAAGAAAAAGAAAGAAAAAGAAATTTGGGGGAATTTACTTTTCCAATTTAAAATATAATAAAAATGTCAAAACATGCAAACATTATCAAAAAGTAAATCTTCAATGTAAACTCCTTTACTTATTATTTAAAAAAATACTTGTGCTTCATGGAAAGCTTAGTCCATATGCCTTAATATTTTGAGTTCTGTTCAAAATTCAACTATTTTGTCAGATGTTATACACAAATCAAGAATTAACCTCAAAAACATAAGGATGGATGGAAGCTTCTATTAAAATGTAACAAAAAAGGTTGTTTCTGGGATAATAGGAATGTAAAGTTTCAAACAATGAGGAAAAGACTAAGTTTATTATGGTATTTCTGTCCATCTATTCAGTTGTCTATACTCCTTGTGTCAAATTCATGATTAAATGAGATTCATAAAGTTTACGCCTGGTAGTGAAGCAAAAGTTTTGTCTATATAGCTTCCAAAATCTTTCTTAAGAAATACATCAGAATATAAGCATTAATAAGTAAGTAGCTAATCCTACTATATAAGAAAAATATCAACATCATAATTACCTAAAGGTTTGCCCTTTAGCTCTGGATTTGAGAGCATTTCTACTTGTGCATAAAAGCAATCAAGATCGATGTGTACTATGACTCTGGATGAAGAACTTGCTGCTGGCACCACTTGATCATGAACTGATGCACACAATACACAAAGAAATACAAAAATATATTCAGGCCATTTATCATCTCTGAGCAATTGGCAGTTCCTTAAAACACAGTAACTGAAAAAAAAAGGTGATTAAAACTTTTCTCCTGTATATATTGTTATCTATCAAAGGATCTTAAAATTACAAAGACATGAGAGAAACTCCATCTACAGTAGGGCCTTCAGTCCTGTTATTTGCTTAGCATTTCTTTGTGAACTGTCTTTTTCTCAGGATAGTAATAAGTTTGAGGGGGAAAAATCTTGATCAGTAATGTAAAGTGCAAGATGTAATCCTATCACTTGAAGTTTACAGTGAATTTTAGAGTACATTAAAGGGGCAGAAAAGTTTAAATACTGATTTCAACCAACTTAAAAATTCTTTTATGTGGCATGTCCTTAAATTTTAAAGAACGTGAAAAACAAAACTACAGAACGCAGAACCTATGGGTTCCAGTGGGCCGTATATGAGAGTAGGATTATTTGATCAGTGCTTAATCTCCAGTACCTGTAACAGTACCTGTATTATGACGGACTACCAATATTCGCTAAATTTAATGGTAAGTATTTCTTGAATTTGAAAAAGTAGATCACTTCATGGCGAATGGGGGTGGGAGGAGCATAAAACAGATTTCTAGCTCTTAACACCAGTTTAAAAACAAGGTAGGTTAAACGTATTTCTGTTCTGGTTTGGATCCTGGAACAGAAAAAATTATAGTAGAAAAAACTGGGAAAATGTGAATAAAGCGTGTACTTTTGTTAATATTATGCCAATGTTAATTTCTTAATTTTGACAAAGGCACCACGGTGACGTATGCTATTGACGTCAGTAAAAACTATGTCTGCAACTTCCGTAAATCTCAAACTTTAATCCAAAATTTAAAAGCTTAAAAAAAGAAAGGAAAAGCAGGGAAGGAGAGCCCAGGCCCTGGGCCCTGGTTGGTGATACCAGCCAGGTAGAGCCCAGAAGCGGGAAGTGAGTCACCAGAGACTGGCCGCTGCAGACCTGCCTTGTCCTCGGTTACACGCCGAGCCGAGCCACGGCTCCCAGCCCAGGCTAAGGCCGGGCCGCAACCTCCAGCACGTGGGCAAGGTTCTCCACTTCTGCAACCATTAGCCGCCTGGGGCCTCTTTCGCTTTCCTTGAGCTGTTTGAGGGATCACAAGTGCACCCACGACTAGCAAACTAACGCGTCCCCCCTACTCCTACTAGGCGATGCCATCCCTCTCGGGGTCTCTAGCCACAAAACAACAGGCAGCGAGGGCCAGCCTGACAGATCCGGGAAAAAGGAAGGGACCAGGAGGGGCGGGGAAAGTCGCACCCCAACGGCCGCCGCCGCCGCCCCGGGCGTTCGCCCGCCCCGCCCTCCTCCTTTACACCCAGAGAGGCTGCCGGGCTCCTGGGACCGGGGCGCACCCCACGAGTCGGCGGCCGTCCCCGCCTCCTCCCGCTCCATGGCGCGAGTCGCGTCCTCTTCCCCGCCGTGGCTGCCTTCCGCCTGGAGCTCCACCCCCAGCTTCTGCATTCCGCCGCGGCCAACCGCAGCGCAGCTTCCGGCCGCTTCCGCCCGGTCTCCAGGGAAACTGTGGGCCGACCGCCCCCAGCGCGCGTGTACACGGTCTGGGCCGACCTGCCAGTTACCCGGGGGAATGAGCGGGCTGGGATCGATCCACGTGCGGAGGTTTCCTCTCGCCCAGTCGAGGTCCGAAGTGTTGGGTTGCCATCCCAAATCATTTTTTTCTTGAGGTTTTTTCGGAGTTTGTCCCACAGCACGTATTTTAACTCTTTTTCTTTACCCAGAGGGTGAGCCTGATCAACTGTTAGTAAATCGACCCTAAAGGATTTATGGTGATGGAAGTGGGGGAAAGGGTGAAAATGATGTACGAGCAAGGTGGCCATGTAAACTAATATAATTAGCAAGTATGTTAAACTTTATTGCATTTAGTTCGTTGTTTGATTCCAAGACATTGTGCCAAATTGGACCCCTTAATTTGTAATCATCTAAACTGAATAGGATTTTAATACATGAGCTTTGGAGTCAGATCAAACCAATCCAGAACCACCAGCTTGCTAACTGTGTGGCTTTGGGCAGGTTACATAACTACTATGAGCCTCAGTTTATCCACTGTAAAAAAAAAATGTCATGAGATTGAATGAATAAAGGAAATATTTTAATATTCCAATGTATATAACACGCCTGGCACTTAGAGGGCTCCCAATAAATGTTCATTCTCTTTGGCTTCTGTTAAGATGCCTTGTGTGCTTCTGTGTGTCTCTTCCAACAGAGGAAATTTGGAAATTTTTCTGTGTGTGTATGTACGTGTGTACATATATTCAGACACATAATTTGTTTTGTTTTTTTACAGATTCTGCTCTTATAATATGGAGGTGGGAACTTTGAGAAAACCTTTAAAGGATATGTTGATGCATTCGTAAAGGAGAAGGACTATCAGGCAGGGTGGTTTGGAGACCAAGACCAGTTCCCTAAAAGTCTCCAGTCTGGAATCTAACACTAATTTAGAACTATGCTGCTTTCTTTGTGAATGCTCTTTGATAAGTGTAGATAAGGAGCTTTTTAATTAAGTGCCTCCTTGGCCACTAAGTGCCTCTTGGGCTATCATAATGGGTCCAATTACTAGTAGAAAACTAAGGTATTTTTTTTTTATTCCTCCATGTTGAGAATGATACAAACCATGGAATACCATGGCAGATTAAAACTACTCCTTTAGCCACACTTTGAAGGGTCCCACACTTGGTTTGATGTTCTGCTGTTGTCATTTTGAAATTCTTAATATTTGAACAAGGGAGCCTGCATTCCCATTTTTCACTGGACTTCACAAATTATTTATTTATTTATTTATTTATTTATTTATTTATTTATTTATTTATTATTTATTATTTGGGGTGGGGGGTTTGGTTCCCTGAGCAGGGATCAAACCCAGGGCGCTGCAGTGAGAGTGCCCAGGCCTAGCCACTACACCACTTCCCCTCACAAATTATTTAGCCTGTGCTGGGAACAAAGAAGAGAAGTGGCATAGAAAATGACACATAAAACACTGTATGTCAAGCACAGGGCTAAGAGCTTAAAACAGATTATCTCATTCAATATGCCCTAGGCTGGAGTGTCCAAACTTTTGGTTTCCCTGCACCACATTGGAAGAATTGTCTTGGGCCACACATAAAATATATTATACTAACACTAACTAGCTGATGAGCTAAAAAAAAAGGGAGGGGGGTTGCAAAATAATCTCATAATGTTTTATGAAAGTTTACCAATTTTGGTGGACCACATTCAGAGCCGTCCTGGACCACGTGTAGCCCGTAGGCCACAGGGTGGAATAAGGTAAACTCAGTGAGTAGGTATCATCATTCTCATTTTACCAAAGATGAAACATGTCAACAGAGACTAAGGTGTTTACTCAAGGTTATGTTGTGTCATGGCAGATCCACTTTTCAGAGTTTTCCATAAAAAAGAATTCATTACTAATGTTTCTTCCATAGTGGAAATCATTCCCTCTGCCTCTTTTCCTTGGTACTTCAAATACCAAGACAGCCTGGCATAGAGAGAATTGACATCCTTTGAATATATTAGGAGGCATTAAAATAAAACTCTGCGTGCTAGTATGTGTTGATTTGTTATGGGATGAATTAGGGAAAGCAGAGTGGTTTTGTTTGTTTATTTTGTTTGTTTTAATTCTATAACCCTAGATTAGGTTATAATCTAAAATAATTTCAGGAAATAAATATTCTGAGGCTGGATCATAATTGTATATTTAAGTGCAAAAACAACTGCAAGGCAGAGAAAACATATTTAGTTAAATAAAATTGTGCTTGAAACAATATTCATAAGGGAGCATGGGGCTGCAGAGTGTGGCTAGTGAGTAAAGAAACTGGGGGTGTTTTAGAGCTTCTGAGGTCAAGACCCTAGGAACTTGCGTGCATTAGAAGTGATAAGTGTGAACACCCATGTCAATGAAGGGTAGGAAAGTTAACAGTGACTGCTTCTCTCCTCCTAGCCAAATTGGCCACATATGGTTCAGCGAAAGAATTCTAGACAATGTTTAAGGGTTTCGGCATGAAAAGTGTGAGGGTATATATGCGTCTCTGTATGTCATGTTGGTGGGTGACTGTGTACTTAGATATTGACCATGGGGTCAAAGGAACAATTTGAATTGGCAAAGGCACAAAGAGCTTGGTTTTGTAAGGTCTTTGGCCTGGTGCATTGGTTCTCAAAGGGGGTCAGTCCTGTCCTGTAGGAGATATTTGGCAATATCTTAAAGACAGTTTTGGTGGTTGCATGGGGAACTGGAGCTCTGCACTGCTGATACCTAGTGGGTAGAGGCTGGAGCTACTGGTGAACACCCTACAGTGCACAGCCCTTCACAGTAAAGAATTATCCATCCCATAGTGTCAATTGGGCCATAATTGGGGCACTTTGGTCTAGTAGTATTTACACATCCTGCTCCCAAATCCCTATCTCCTCAGCTTAAGGTCCCTTAGCTTAAGTTGTAATAAAGAATTGGTCTTCCAATACATGCTTTTAATTATAAATGACTTTTTTTTAGGGAAAGGATATGAGAGGGAGACAAATATTATTTAGTTGCTTTTCACTGTGGGAATCTACATTCCAAGGCTAAAAAGCAAATGAACGCATTTGCTAGACAAGAGAGTTTAGAAAAATATGCACACTTTTATGGAGTTTGTGAGTTGCCCCTAGGGTAAAAGGCTAATGAGTCAGAAATAATTTACAAGGCTTAGACGCTAAAACACACAAAGTCTTCAGATGGTTGAAAGCAAATATAATTATGATATGCTGTTGTACAATGTACGTGTCATGCAGTATTTAACAATTTTCATCCAAGGATCTCAAATCCTTTGCATAAAAACTTAAATTATCATGAAAAATCTTTCTCTCTCTCTCTCTCTCTCTCTCTCTCTCTGTCTTCCACCAAAGCTGCAGTTTCAAGCTTTCTCAGTGTACCCTAGAAATATTTGCTGCAGACCATGTGATTGTGGCTAAGAGAAGGTGTAAAAAGCTGGAGTTTTTCTAACAGTCAACTTGTCTTTGCTTTGACCTCCTATTGTGGTTCTGTAGGTCTGACAAAAAGCCTGCATAGTCACTTTAGTAATGACATTTAAAATGTTGCCTTGTCAGGGTGTGCTGAATGGACTTTGCCTTATCATTTTGGATAGAGAGAAGGGGCAACCAGTGTGATCGGAATACAAATCATTTGGCCCCGGTTTGTAAATAAAAGTCTGAAACTTCAGTCATTAAGAGAAAGAGAACTAACTACTTTGTCATATAGAAAGTGCCAGCAGATTAACATTGGTCAGGTGCACTGTGTTAAATGTGTAGACACCTCACTTTAATGTAACCATTTAAAAACTTTTTTGATTGCCAAAGTAATTTGCGATTATTATAAAGAATTTGGAAAATATAGAAAGAAGATAAGAAGATACTACACTTGATTTTAGCCAAAAGGCCGAGAAGCGATGAGAAGAAAAAATGAAAATAATCATCATAATCCAAAATCGTGGTGCTCAGAAAAAACCACACTTTAACAGTCTTTTCATAAAGCACAACTTAAAAAGTACTTCTGGTTAAAACATTTTTTTCTCACCCATTGTTTAAGACATTCCAGTAAGACAAAGAGATACCAGGCGTAACATGAAAATCTCTCATAACCCTCATGGCACCCTGAGATGGCTCCTGTTAACAACATATATTGAGATACTTCATCAGACTTTTTCTTACCAATACTCAATACAGGTGGACATAGTGGTAATCATTTCTAATTGACATAAGTGGGATCATACTTTGCAGACTCTCTGCACCAGGTTTCTTCCCTAGTATCTCTTGAACATCATTTCTTTCCGTGCACAGAAGTCTCTCGCATTCTTTTTTAATGGATGCACTGTTTTACCCATTCCATGCTGATCTTTTGCTGCAATGAACATCTTGTCCATTTGTATATCTTTGTGCCCTTCTTCAGGGGTTTGATTCTAACCTCCCCTAAAACTCTAACCTTCTAAAATTCTAAGAAGGTTGTCTGTGTCTTTTTAAATGAATGAAACCCACATGAAAGCACACCATGATATGTGAAGCCTATCAACTCTTACTCTAATCACTGTCTCCAATCCCCCCACCTCTGTGCATCGGGGCTGACATACTCTTCAGTCAGCCCCCACGTAGTCCATCTCCCATTTAGCCTACTGCAGTGGCCTCCTAACGTCAGCCTTTATCATCTGTGGGCCCTAGGATGATCTTTTAGTAATGTAAAATATAATTTAATATTCCCGCTAAGAGTCTTTCAAAGGCTTCCTACGCCCTTTAGAGTCAAATTCAAACCCCTCTCTCACCACTGTCCCCCAGCCCCGCTGGGGCAGGTTTTGCGTCCTCCCCTCCTTCTTCTTAATAGCAGTTTAATCATTGTTCTTTGCATTTGAGCCCCACAGACAGCAGCCCCCTTGTTGGCAGTCTGCAAGCTGGACACCCCGCAGAGCTGAGATAGAGCTCCCGTCTGAGCCTAAGGCCTGGGAAACAGGACAGCTGACGTTATAGATTCTAGTTCAAGCCTGAGTCTGGAAACGAGAGCATGGATGTCCCAGCTCTGTCAAGCAAAAAGTGTGTCCCCTCTTATTCTGCCTTTTGGTTCTATTCAGGCCATGAACAGATCGGATGAGGGCCACCCATATTGGGGAGGGCAATCTGCTTTACTCAGTCTATGAACGTTCATCTCATCCAGAAACATCCTCACCGACACCCACAGAATAATGTTTAACCAAACGTTTGCGCATTGTGGGGCCCAGTCAGATTGACACGTAAAGTTAACTGTCACAGGACAATTTCCTGACTCTTGACTATTCTGTCCTTTGAAAGGTTTTTTTCACAGAACTGGTTTGTTCTCTTTCTCTAGTTCTCAATTCAAATGTCAACACCTCTAACTGACCTTCCCAAACCACACTCTCCCAGACGGTCTCCCCTAGAATCGCCACATTCTCCCACGACATACTGAGTGTCATTTACAACACACACCCCAATATGCAATTTTTTATTTTCTGTTTACTTGTCTTTAATCTCTCTCTCCTACTACAATATAACTGAGAGTCTACTGTAGCATTATTCCAACATCAATTGGAATGTTAGATTTTAAAAGTCCTATATAGACAAATCTTCCTCATAGAAAAATTCCAAATATTATATGTAGATAAACACCCCCTCCAGGAAGTAGAGAGAGTTTAATCTCTCCACTCTTACTGGTGTACTAGACACTGACTTACTTTCAGAGAATAGATGGTGGAAAGAGAGAAATATTAGTAGTAAGTTTACAGTGGAGAAACTTGGTAGTCACTGTCTTAACCAAATGATCATAGGGATATCTAAAGTTTATAGAAATGCATCAATGTTGGTTCTTGTTTTGACCAAAATACCATGGTAATTTAACAACAGGGAAAGGTGTTGAGAGGTATGTGAGAACTCTTTTCATTATCTTTGCATCTTTTCTGTAAACATAAATTTATTTAAAAAAATTTATTTAAAAAATAGGTTAATCACAAGAACCAGAATCGAAATGAATTGCAATGTTTTTTAATATTCACAAATAAAATAAAAAACTAAAAGCAGGAAGTCCACTAGACATATCTCCCACACACCATATGTAAGGTGATGAATGTGTTAATTAACTTGATTGAGGTAATCATTTCACAATATATATGTATTTTAAATCATCACATTGTACCCCCTAAATGTATACAATTTTTGTTTGCAATTATACCTCAAAAAAGCTGGGGAAAACGCTTAAATGTTGCTATTGATACTCAAATGTGCAATGAAAATTCTGCCTTTTTATTAATTAACATATCTATACAGAGAGAGAGAGTGAACTATTACTCTTTGAATTATGTTTACAAAAGTTTTAAGCCTCCTAGGTCTCAACAATTATTTTTCATTTTAGTTACCATACTTTAAATTCCTTAAAAGATGCTATCTTTGCAGTTAATATTCATTTAATGTTTATAATTAAAGGATATTTTTTAACATACTGGTACCAAACAGATAATTACTGCTGTTAAAATCATCATCCCTTAGAGAAGTTTCTACATGAGATGATTCTTACTTGTCTGTAAGTTTTAGCTTATTTTTCTTTTAAATAAAAGCCAAAAAGATTATTAAGAAATCAATGGTCATGACACCCGAAGTCCGAATTGCTGAATATCCAATCCATCTGCGGGATTAGAAATGAAGTACAGTACTATCAAAAGAATACTCTGAAATGACTTTTACTCCAAGGTGCTATTAATAACTAACCAAGAGCAAGAACAGTTTGTTCTTTTTGTCACTTGGGCAGTTATTTTCATTTGGATAATGGCATCTGCTGCATTCGCTTGTGGAATGACAAATTAGTCAATAATCCACTGTTGAAAATACCCTCCTTTTTGATTTGCACACGATTACCTAAGAAACCAATAACTACTTAAGACATTTTTTAAAATGTTGACTTGATATACTTTCCTTAACCTTTGTGGAGTCACAGATCAGTCATGAAAGACAAAGATGAAGAACTGTCACAGATTGGAAGAGACTTAAGAAATTGTAACAGACAGATGAAAAGTAGGATCTTGGATCAGACACTGGGACAGGAAACAAATGACATTGGAGGAATATTGATGAAGTCTGAATAAGTTTTGTAGTTTAGTTATTAATTTTGTACTAGTGTTTATCTCCCGCTTAGGATAATTATATTATGGTTATACAACTTGTTAACATTAGAGAAACTGGGTAAAAAGTAGACAACTTTCTGGACTATTTCTGCAATTTTTTTTTCTATTTCTGCAAGTCTAAAATTATTTCAAAATGAAGATCTTTAAGAAGTGCATTGGACAATTCTCAGGAAGTTGTTACTTAAGAGAGAGAGAGAGATAATATTTCTCAATAAGTCCAAAAGCACCAGTATTTTCTCCTTTGAAAGAGAGCGTTGTTTCTTCAGTTGAGCAGCAGATAAAAGTGTAGTTGTTGGCCTGTGCTTTAGGAATATTTTGTACAAAAATATTTATTTTAAGATACCAGAATTAGGGGGTCCTTGTCATCTAGTGGCTAGGTTTCAGCGCTCTCACCGGCCTGGGTTCGCTTCCCAGTCAGGGAACCAACCAAAAAAAAAAATATACTAGAATTATACCTTGTACTGCAAAATGTTCATATTTTGAGAGGCCCATTGGCAGCACGGCCAATTGCGAGAGTCACTTTCCTCGTATTTATGCCAGAGCATTTGCTCGTTGAGTGGAACATTCAGCTAAAATGCCTAGATAATTTCAAAGCGGAGAATTTTCTTCCTCTTTTCATTATTTGTCTTTCTCATCAAACGCATACAGTTTACTTTGAATAAGTAAAATGTAGATATCATGTGAGTTCACTGTAATCCAAGGGAGGAAGTAAATATGCAGGAACTTTGTTAAACAGGTATTGGGGGAATTCATGCTTTGAGATTACCTTATGAGTGATAATCATTAAAAGAAGTTTCTTTCATCAGTTCAGCAATTATACCCTGTTTTATAATTATTATATCATTCAGTAATTATCTACCACAAACTTGCCCAGTCATCTATCTCTACTCTAATACATAACTCAGCAAGGAAATGTCCCTATTTTATTTTATTTATTTTAATTTTTAATTTTTTTGTCAGTTACAGTTGACATTCAATGTAATTTTATGTTAGTTTTTTACAGATGAGGGAATGAAGGCTCAGAAAATTTAAGTAACTGGCTGGATCTAGGCTTCAAACTCAGATTGGGCTATCTTCAAATTTCTAACTAGTATTTATACTACTCCGCCACAAATTCTACTCTAAGTAAATTGTGTCATAGTGAGATTTCAGCATGTAAGTTCTTTGACATATTTGAAATATCCTGTTAATTTTAAGAGGAAGTATGGTATTTCATTTGAAAATGGTCATATATAATTATATTTTCTTCAAAATATAGAAATATAAAAGAAAACCCACAGTCTTCTAATTATTAAGTTATTAGGTTTTGTTAGTAACAGAAAGCATTAAGCTAATAAATTATATATTTCATAAGTACATTAACTATATCAAGATCCTAGCATTCTTTTTAATTATATATACTATTGCCGTACACTAAATGTGTTTTTTTTTTTTAAGCCAGAAAAAAATATTAGTAATCTAAAAGAAGTACTCAATATTTATTTTAAAAAGTCTACCTTTTGGCCCTTTATTTACCATTCAGAACTCTAGTGAAAATTTATGATAATCTCTTTGGTGCAAAGTTATCCTTTCAAAACAGAGATAAATAACCAACCTTAATCTGATATCTTTGAGAGTTCCAAGTAAAAAAGTTTAATTATGGACTTTGGGTATGGAAAATATTATTCAGATGAACTTTCATTCTTGAATAGAAATGCGCTATAATTGGGTTGGTAGACAAAGATCATTGACTTGATAAAAAAGGAAAGAAAACTTTGTGTCTGTTGTTGCTTTCACCTTATAATTAAAGGCGACATAATTAGATCCTGTACTTGAGCGCCCTGCTATAAGATACAAGTTCAAACCTATCCCTTACATCATGAAACCGACAAGTTTCATTCCGAGTGCTCCAGCAGCCCTTTTCAGTGAGGCTGTAATGCTTTAAAGGGGTTGCAAGTTTCTCTTTGCCGGAGCAGACAATGTGTTCTCAAGGCCTCTAATAAATACAGCACACCAACACTCCTTGCTTAAGTTTCCAAAACTATGTGTGATCTAGATGATCATTGTTTTCCTAAACTTTCTTGATCACAAAAATCACCTAAGTACCAGTTTAAAATACCTCTTCCTAGGCTCGTCATCTAGAAATTCTACTTTAATAGGTTGGGGTGGGGCCTGAAGATCTGAATTTTGGATAAATGTCACAGGTGGTCAGGCATATTTAAGACACAAATTTTAAAAAGTAAAATAAAGCATATATTATTCCTAAAGGGTATTATTAGAGTATAGGAAAGAGTAGAAAATTTGCTACTAGACAAATTTCAGGTTTCCTCATTTTTGAATTTTTTAACCTGTCCTTCAACACCTGTTTTAAAGGTAATAATAATATCTATGTCTCAAATTTATTGTAAGTATTAAATATGAAGTTCTAGTTTCTTGCTACACAATGTGTGGACTGGGACCAGCAGCTAGAAATCACTGAGAACTTGTTTAAAATACAGAATCTTGGGAATTCCCTGGTGGTATAGTGGCTAAGGCTTTAGAGCTGTTAAAAAAAAAAGAAAAGAAAAAGGAAACGCAAACAAACAAACAAACAAACAAACAAACAAAAACCAGAATCTTGGGCCCTGCCCCAGAGCTGCTAAATCTGAATAGGCTTGTTAGAATTAAAAAAAAAAAAATTGAGTTACTATGTATGGTGAAGGATGTTACCTAAACTTATTTTGGTGATCATTTTGGCAATATATACAAACATTGAATCATGTTGAATACCTGAAACTGATGTAATGTTATATGTCACTTATACCTCAATAAAGAAAAAAAAAAACAACGCAAATTAAGTCCCCTCCCCAAAAAGAATATGCCCTAAATGAGTCATATGCATATTAAAGTTGGCAAAGTGCTAACCTGGTCAGTGCATAAGGGTTCAGGAAATGCTAGATTCTTTCCTTTTCGTTATGTTGGTCACACTAATAATTCAATTCAGCTGGGACTGCGTGACAGTCACCATCATTTCTTACTGCTGATTTAAGGACAACAGGTACACTTCCTGCTCTTGCGCAGTGGAAATACACTCCTAAACAAATACATGCGTGGGCTGGAAATCAGGCTACTGCAAAGGTAACTGCGGATTTCACGTTCAGGCCTTTGCTCCCCGCACAACGCCACAGGCATAGAGAGGACGGCACATGTTTTTCTATCTTCTCTAAGTCTATTTCTGAAGCTGTGTTTCCTACACAGCTTTTGCTACCCTTCAGCAATTGTTGGTAGCACGGGAAGCCTATAGTTAATAACTAAACTGGTCACTGCAGACATCAAAATTTGACTAAGCTTTCATAAACAGGTTTTGGGGGTTTTTTCCTTTTCACTTCTGGAGTTTATTATTGAACCTGCAGAGTCAGAAGAGGAGAATTAGGTAGAACCTGTCTTACTGCATCAAAGACATTTTCAGTAATTGCCAGCATGGAGGTGCACAGCACATGTTAGTACATGACAAATGAAAATGAAAACTATACGTTAAACTTTGGAGGTGCATTCAGGGAATCGTGGAAAATGCTGGCTGCTGCAGTTAACATTTTAGCTGATACTCATTAAAACAGCAAATGCATTTAGTTCGATGTTTAAAAGTAAACATTTACTCATAAATAGAAATTATAATTTTAACTTTACAATTTTTAATATAATTCTAAGATTTTAGGATTCTTAATACTTTATAATCGAATTTTCAGATTTACAGCTTATTCTAGCCACAGAAAGAGAAGGCTTCCCCAATGTGTAGTGTTTCTTAAAAAGTGTGCTCCCCATCTGGGATCCGAGTATTCTATCACTGATTCATTCCTTATAAAAGCATTCTTTTTTATTTTCCCCTTTAAACTGGTGAACACCCACCCTTGGAGGCTTCTCGATTACCCTGTATTCTGTAGCTGAGCCAGCAGCCTACCTTCGGCCACACCACACCTCTCCCATCCTCTCCACTCTTGGAGAAAGTGCTAAGGTGTATCCTCCCCTGTTGTTCCTAAGTTCTTGGGGAAAGATCTGTCTCTTGAAAGACTAGCACACCAAGTTGGCCATGCCTGAAATTCCACATGGCAGGTCTTTGAATTTTCTGACCATTCTCTGCAATATTGGGGAGGGCAAGCTTATTCTTCTCCATTTCAAGGAGATGAATTCAGCAAAGGAAATAAGACCGTCCTTGCTCGCAATTGAGAAAGTAGAGAAAAAAGAAGCATTTTTCACTGAAATCAATGGGTCACTGGAGCATTGGGTCTTCAAGCAAAGGGCCTTGTACCTAAACTCACCCCATAACCTATCCTTCATGTTAAGGGTTGAATTGTGTCACCCCTAAATCCATATATTGAAGTCCTAACCCCCGGTACCTCAGAATGTAACCTTATTTGGAGACAGGGTGTTTATAGAAGTAATCAGGTTAAAAAGAGATCACTAGTGTGTGTTACAATCCAATGTGACTGGTGTTCTTGTAAGAAGAGGGAATTTGAGCATAGACGCTCATAGAAGGCAGGCAATGTGGGCAACACATGGAGAAGGCCGCCATCTACATCCACGTCAAGGAAAGAGGCCTGGAGCAGATCCCTCCCTCACGGCAGGGGCTGACACTGATTTTGGGCTGCTCGCCCCAACAACTGTGAGACAATACATTTCTGTTTCAGCCACAGAATCCATGATACCTTTGTTATGGCGGTCTCAGCAATCTAATGCTCTTCATGAGTCACGGGCAGAGGAAACAGCAGGGATGTTGTGCGTCAGGGTTAGGGCAGCTAAACTATTACGTGCTCATAGCATTAAAAAAAAGACTACAGGTCAGCTTTAGCTCAAGCAGTTACTTCGTCATGGTGGAACAAAAACAAGACTAATGATTTGATCATTGTTTTTTTTTCTTTTTTTTTTTAATTTTTTTTAAAATTCATTTTTATTGTTAGACTTATTGGGGTGGCATCTGTTAGCAAGGATTACATAGGTTTCAGGCATACAATTCTACAGTGCATTGTCAACTTGATGTATAATCAGTTCACCACCTAATGTGACTTCTCTTTCCATCACCTTATATTTAGCATTGTTTTTTTCAATTCTACCCTTAGCTGGCTTTTATCTTAATGATAACTGTGTATACTTTATGGTCACATTGCTACAATTCAGGAAAACTTTCACCTGTGTTATGTCCTTGTCATTACAAAGTACTTGCCCATTCATGAACTCTGTTGGTCTTCACCGAAATCTTGAGCCAGACAGGAGCTCAGTGTATCACCCTCAAGAACAGGACCGAGTACCAGGACAGAAACATCTGCTAATCGCCTATATTCTTAGGGAACTGGGGAGGGGGAGGGGTTTATTTCACAATAAGGAATAATTGCATCAGATACCAACAGAAAGCAGAAAGGATCTATTCTGGTTTGTACATTCATTGGCTCTCAAGGAGGAGGTGGAGGTAAGGGCAACCTTACACAGAAAAGGTGGGGTCTGAGGGGCACAGTAGGGATGTCACGCTTTCCCACGTCTCCCCCAAATCCCACCCCTGGAAGAGAGTTCTTGCAGAGTCCTTCTACAGTATGGCTACCCCTCTGGGGAGTTACAGAGTTGACAAGAGAAATTCCTTTTGATGATTCTGTGGGAAGGGGCAAAGATTAACCATCACTACCAACATGAAAAAAATGAAACTTATAGTGCTAGAAGGAGCACCTACAGCTCATTGTCACCTCACAATTGGATTCAAGGGTAACCCTAGTGAGTCTGAGCTCTCCAGAAAGGCTACTTTCCTTTTCAACTGAATATCTACATAGAAGCCACTGGGGTTTCTAAAATTTATAAATTATACTGGTTTTCATATAAACATGAGTTGGCAATTTTTTTTCTGTAAGGGCCTGATAATAAACACCTAGGCTTTTTAGACAGAAGGACTCTTGGTATCTGTCACGACTCAGCTCTTCCGTTGTCAGTGACAGCCGTAGATAATACATACATAAACGAGTGGCCACAACTGTGTTCCCATCAAACTTTATTATGGACGCTGAAATTTAAATTTCATACAAGTTTTATGAATCAAAAATATTCTTTTTTCCCCAACCATTTAAAATTGTAAAATCCATTTTTACTTTGTGGGTGCTACAAAAACCATCTGCAGGCAGGATTTGGCCCCTGGGTCTTAATGTGCCAACAACCTCTGATTAAACAGTTTCCCCCCAAATACTTGAAGCTCATGAATCCATAATGGAAAATAAATTGGGGGAGGGGTTCCCTGGCTGGGAATTGAACCCAGGCCGTGGAGTTGAGAGCTCCAAAGTCTAGCCACTACACCACCAGGGAACCCCCTGAAGTTATTCTTAAAAGTCATCTAGTTTGGTGGCTCCCAGGAAGAAAATTGCTTTGGAGCAGTGGGAACCTTTCTCTAACTACAAGTACAGAGTATATCCAAAAAGAAGGGAGCTGCTCTGTTTGATCGCGGACAAGTTTTGAGGCAGGCTGGGTACCTCCAGCTTTGCTATTTTGGGCCTGGAATACTCTTCCAGAATCTATACAACAGTCGTAAAATCACTGACTTAGTCTAAAACCGCAGTCTTTCAAAGAGTATTCCAAGATGGCCCAGCTACTTAGAGGATATACGTGCACTGTAATTCAGATCCATTGATCTGATCAGAAAATACAACCTCAAGTCTTTCTCAGCGCTATGAAGAGTGCTGTTACATTGTTGAATTGCTGAGTGACTATTACCCCTTCTTAATTAACTTTTAATTTTCAAATAATGTTAGGCCTACAGAGAAGCTGCAGAAACAAAATAGTAGTAGATTAAGATTAAGAAACCCTGTTATATAGACAGAATTCTCATATATCCTTTACCCAGATTCATCATTTTTTAACATTTTGCCACACACATGCTCATACATATATATGCATTTTTTTTTTCTGAACCATTTGGGAATAGGTCCCACCCATCATGCCCTTTACCCTTACTATTTCAATGTGTATTTCCTAAATTCTATCACTCCTTTTGACATATAATTTTGCATTCAGAAATACTTTTTTAATTGAAATTTAACTATTGAGTTTAGAGCCTTTCCAAGTCTTAATTCTTTCCCACGTGGTACATATTTGTGCTTTTTGTATGCTATTCCTTTTTAAATACAGGGTCTGGCAGAAGTAACACCCTTTTTAAGTAGTTATGTTCATGTAGTTATGACACTGTTATGTTGTTACAGAATTACATGCTTAACGATTTTGGTATAGATTACCACCAGCTCATAGAAAAGTAGCATTATTTGTGCCAGATCCTGTATGTTTAGTCTATTGGTTTCTCATTTCAACTAAGGAGTGAGGGTTTCCTAATTCCTTATCTGTTCTCATGTTTTTGTTCTCCTATTGTCCCCTGAACCTTATCTCTACATTTTTGGTAACGAGTGGCCATAACTGAATCATAGCTTTGCTCAGCACTTCAGCCTTAAATTTACCCACCCAGAGCTCAGTTGTTACCTCTCAATCCCTCGTAATGATCCCATATTCATATCACTATAGTGCACTGGTCATTTTGTTACTTTTGTTATTTACTTTTACTCTGAGTTTAGGGTGCTGTGAGCAACAAAAGGAAGTATCACTAGTAGAAGCAATTCATGTATATAGTGATTCCAAATAGTTTTGCTTTCTCTTGTGTCTTTTTGTGGCTTACACAGGAATTTGCTGAGGTCAGAAGACCTGAGTTCGTGTTCTGATCCTGCCATTTATCAGATCGGCTATTTCTGCCAATCACCTAATTTCCCACAACCACATCTAAAATGATACCCAACTTCTCTAACCTCTAAAGACCTCTCTGGTGTTCTTTAGGGATTCTTTTGGAGATAAAATGATCAAGTATATGCACAGGGGCTTTATAAGAAATGCCAGAGTATTTTAAAGTAATATGTATTCAGAGTTGGAAGGGGTCATAGAGAACATCCAGTCCAACCGGGCCATTTTATAGATGAAAAAACTAAAAACCAGAAAGATAAAATAACTTGCTCAAGGTCATTGAGCTGTTTGGCAGAATAGGTTTTCTGGTTCCTAAACCAGTGCCTTTTTAATCTCAGCAAACTGTCTTTCTAGACAGTCTGCCCATTAGGCTGCTCATGTCCATCCTCTCCACAGCATCCTTTGATGTTGTGAAGAACACAATTCCAACAGCCAAATATTTTTAAAGCATCAGTTGTGCAGAGTATAAATGCAGAGACAAGTTTAGAAATGGTGAAACAATTTAAAGAAGGTGCATAAGGATTATAGGTGACTTAGAACTTTGACATTATTTGAAGTATCTGTCAAGAAATCATTCTTATTCACTGAGGTGCAGGTCTTGTAAAAGTTGTCAACAACCAGGATCTATGTTAAACTTGAACGGATTAGTCCTTAGTTCAAGGTCCATAAATGGCCAATTTAAACTGTCAGCAATCATCATATTTTAATGATTTCATTATAACAATGCTGACTCATAACAGTTCAGTAGTGGAATAGTCCTGCCTAAAACGCAATGCACTATTTATTGATGTAAGAATTTATACTTGCAATTATGGAAGCATAATTTTTAGATGAAATAGGCAACAAATTAATTTGTAGTGTTGTGGTTTGGAACACTATCTTCTTGGACATTGGGTTGAATTGACTGTGTCCACTCAAACAGAATTTCACTGGTAGAATTTAAGAAAGTTAAGAAGGTGGCAAAGCTTGAATCTCACAAATCTAAGAAGATTTTTAAAACTATTCTGATAGCAAAAGTCTCCACTGTGCACCATATTTAATTCACACTTCTTATTCAAATGAATTATATGAGGAGGTATCACTAGGTTTCAATCAGAAAACAGACTGCAGTTACAAAGTTCAAGGCAATTGTCCTAATTGTCCTATGGCATTAGAGAAAGCCTCCAAAATTTTTGTCAGGGCTGGGGCTTCTGTAATCTCATAAACCACAGTTAGTCCACTGTTCTCAGTGAAGGTCTGATTAGCCAGATCCAGGATTTTACATGCATACCTATAGGAAATCAATTTATAATAAAACTGAAAATCTCTGACTTCTCAGATAGCCTCATCTGAGTTTGTGCCTCCAGCTCACTAATCATGGAAGTTTAAACATGAGAAGAATAAAGTCAGTTCTAGGTTGTTACTGATCTGTTGTTTGATATCTGAGGCAAATTTCAAGAACTAATAGAATTTGAAAGCCCATGATTTTCAACCAGGTCATTTAATTTTTCTCTTTTTAAGTTAATAATATATCCCCCCCCCAATATAAAAGTAATGTAGTAACCCTTTATTAATCATGAAGGTTAAATTCTTAGAAGTACGGTGGTTGGCAAAAGCACTATGGGTCCAACCCTGATCACGAAGACTGCACAGAGTGAAGAGAAAAGTGCATGCCATAAAAGTGTTGTGTTTTTAGTTCAATAAATAAAAGCGGAAGGCATGTGCTTTAGAAACAAACCAGATTTGCTGGCATTAAAAACCTGGCCCAGTAGAGTCACCTTTATCCATTATTCAGGAAAAATGCTGAGACAGGTTCTCACGTTGACATCGTGTTACAAGTCTGAGTAACTATTTAGTGTTTTCGAATCAGTCTTTCCTGTCTTGAAATCTACTGTCTCTTCTCTTACACTTTCCTTCGTTTGATTTTTGCACGTGTCAGCAAATACGTGTACAACAACCAGGCTTTTCACCAACTATCTCCATGGTTAAGTATTAGGGGAGACAGGAGGGAAGCCGGTCTTGAAGTCAGCTTGTGCATGGAGGGCGGGGCAGGACTCTGAGCTCCCGGTGACCCACATCGCCTCTGTGTCCTCTGAACAGGTCACGCTGCCAGGAACGAGCAGGACGGAGACACACATTTCCCTAAGTCTGCCAAGCTGGGGGTTTTGTGCTGTTTTGTTCGGGGTGTGTGTGTGTGTGTGTGTGTGTGTGTGTGTGTGTGTGTGTGTGTTTTGTCTCTCAGAAATAGATCCAAGGACATAGAAGGTGGTTTGATTCTCAACTTCATTAGCGGTAAAACCAGGTTTGAAGGAAAACATTTCACACTGAGGCCTCTCCCCGCCCTCCGCTCCCGCGCTGCCCTGCCCTGCCCTCCCTCCGGCAGGTGAAGATAAACAGTCCGACGCGAACGGCCAGGCTGACTTTGCGACCCCGTAGCCAGTAGCCGGGTAGGAAGCCGGTTCCGAGAGGACGGAGGCCTGCCGGGTCTGCAGGAGGCCTCACCGCCCCTGCCGGCCCGCTGATGGAACGAGGGGGCACAGTGCGCCTGCAGGCGGGGTGGTCCAGCCACAACACCAGTAACCCAGGGGCCTTTGGATTGTCAGGCTCTTCTCCTCGCTAATGAAATAAATACCTGTTCTTGCCATGGGGAAGAGCAAAGAGAGGATGAAGAGAAAGAGAGAAAGGAAATGTATTTCCTCTGGGAGAATAGAGCCAAAGTCCAACTGATTATTAAAATATTGAGCAAATGTTTAACTCTAATTTGCAATAGTGGGAAAAATAGATAATTGCTATTGTTTTGGATGCAACTCCATCTTTTTATCTATCTATATATTTTTAATCAGGCAGTATTGATTTCGAAGTTTAATTATGCACACAACTCAGCTTGGAGACAGCTAATCAAGAGTCAGAGTAAAAAAAATATCAGTCGCTATTAGAGTCCAGAGCATCTATGAGGATGGTAGTGAGGAAAAAGAGCTTAAGAGTTTTTTCAATTAAGCCCTCATTTTAAATAGGTAACGCTAAGTCTAAGGGTAAGTGTAACGTTCCCTTTAGATTTCTAGTGGAAATAGCTCATTTATTGATTGGTACGGTTAGAGAAAAGGTTTCTGTTTAAGTTGGTATGCTCACCCCAGAGGGGTGACCATAAAACAAAGCACCAAATGCCTTGCTCCCATTCCACACTGATTACAAGGAGGCTTTCAATAGCCCCTGCATCAATTCTAGGGCTCGTGTCTCCAAAAATAGTATCTACGACAGGGTACATAAAATAAAGAGGGCACCAAACTGTAGCTGAGCATTTCAGCAGGCACACCGTGGCAGGAAAGACACACATACAGAGGTAAACATCTAACCCACTAGGTGATCAGATCAGCACAGAAGAGATTTTTGTTATACAGAGAGGAAAGTAGCAGTCCCCTTAAATTTGGTGGGGATCAAAATGGTTGACTTATCACTTTCAGAGTCAAAACTTTCAACATGAGGAAATGAGTTATTTGAAATCCAGATCTTTTCCAGACACATTCATTAAACACACATTGGACAACCGAGGAAGAAAATGGGTGGAATATTTGAATCGACACTTCACACACACACACACACACACACACACACACACAAAGATGTTTCACATCATTAGTCATTAGGGAAATGTAACTTTACTACACACCCATTAGAAACACTAAACTTCTAAAAACTGGCTTATACCAAGTATAGAAGAGGATGTAAAGTGACTAGAACTCTCATACATTGTTCATGTGGGTGCAAAATGATGCAATGACTTTGGAAAGCAGTGTGGCTATTTCTTAAGAAGTTAAACATAGAATCCATAAATCATTCTATTCCTTGCTATTTACCCTAGAGAAATGAAAGCTTATGCATGGATAAACCCTTGTATGTCACAGCTCCTACCGGGTTTATTTTTAATAGCTGAGAATTGGAAACAACACAGATATTTATTAATAATGAATAGAGAAACAAATTGTGATACAGCCACACAGTGGAATACTATTCAGCAATAAAAAGGAGAGGATGACTGACGTTCACTGCAATGTGGAAACATCATCAAATGAGTAGCTGAGTGAAGGAAGCCAGGCAAAAAGAGCACATACTAGAGGATACCATTTATATAAAATTCCAGAAAGTGTTAATTAATATATAACGACAGAAAGCAGATCAGTTGTTATTTGGAGAAGAAGATAAAGAACAAAGGAAGCTTTTGAGGCTGATGAAAATGTTCATCATCTTGATTGTGGTATGTGCATATGTTTAGTCAGGGGTGTCCAACCTGTTGGCTTCCCTGGGCCACATCGGAAGAAGAATGGTCTTGGGCCACACATAAAATACACTCGCACTAATGATAGCTGATGAGCTAAAAAAAAAAAAAAAGGTTGCAAAAAAATATCATAATCCTTTAAGAATTTGTGTTGGGCCACATTCAAAGCCATTTTGGGCCACATGTTGGACATGCCTGGTTTAGATGAATCAAACTGTATTCTGTAGATGTATGTGGCTTGGTACACTTTAATTATACCTCAAAAAGATAGGAGGGAAAACACCTTGAGAAACCTAACACTTTGGGTCATTAAGATTTAGGGCCTTTCCTGGCCTCATTGCAGAAGAGGAAATCTTTGTTACACAGGAGGCACACTCCAAGGAATCTGCTGTGCTTGCTAAATTGTGTCATGGACTTCAGGCAGTCTACCATTAATTAAAACTATAGCTGACCATTGAAAGACCTGACCTGTCTGGTAAAATGCATATAGTCAGATCTTGGTAATAGGAGATTTATTGATTGGATATAAGGCTTACTCAATGACATAAGATGGGCTACAGTGTATCTCCAAAGGAGAGCACAAACGTGGGGCCTTGATCCAGTGCAACAAACCCTTAGCTGACAGAGGTGATGTCAGTACTCCTGTCATCAGACTGGGTGGATATCCAAATGGCCAAGTTATATAGCAGCTCCATGAACCCTGTTCAAGAAGGAATTGAATTAAATTATTACCTGATTAGGTTCCTGAATTTCCTGGGTTCATTCACTAGCTGTATATCCAGCCTTCCCAGTACTATCTTGTTCAAACTTGTGGCTTTCAATTTTTTTCTTTATAATAGCAGACTCTTTAATGAAGCGAAATCTCATGCACACCAGCACCCCAATCACTGCCCCTGCTATAGATAAAAGAAGGAACTTATGACCGTATGTTTATTTTATAAGGTTACATTTTTAATTCTTATTGATAAATGCAATGTAACTGGAAAACAGCAACCAGAGACCTGCCGTGTAGGTGTTGTGGATGATGGTTGCTGATATAGCCATCTCAGCATCCATTTCTGTATCTGGTTTGGTTTGCAGAGTTTTCAGAAATTCCAGATTCATTCACATTAGCCATTTTGAATGGTATTTTTTAATCATTGCCCATTATAAACTGAATATATTCTTCAATGAAACTGACCCAGATGATAGAGAGGATGTCAATAAATATTTGCCTATCAGTGAAATTATTAATAATAACTAACAATTGATTTCATTTCTTACCAAAAAGGTGTCAAGAAGCACCAAAAATTTACAGTAAGTGATAAAATGATTTAATAGGAACACACCACAACTCAATGTGTATTTATTTGTTTTCACACAACTTTTACTCCACAGTAAGCACACCTAAAGATGACATACCCCAATATTTCACAATAGTGCACACATGTTCTAACAGTGTTTTGACTTGTATAATTTTATGTGTTCAGACATGTGAAACTAAATTAAAAATAAAAAAAAGGTTGAGTCAGAACTGAGTAACAAACTCAACCAGTGGAGCAATACACAAAGTTCAAATATGGAATCCAGATGGCAAAGGTGAAGGGGTTTTGCAGATGTAATTAATGTCCCTGATTAGTTGACTTTGTGTTTATCTTTGGCGGGCCTGACTTAACCCTTTAAACCCTGCTCCGTGGAAACTGTGTGATAGCAAATGGGTGCTGTTGTAAGATGCTGACTTTGTGGTCATTTGTTATCTGGCAACAGAAAATGAATCTAGATGCTTTATTCTCAGGTAAATAAGCACTATGAACACTTCAGGGCTATCATTGAGTTAGAAGTTCTTTAATCTCAGATGTTTAGCTGAAAGTAATCTCACCCAGATCAGGAAACTCAGGTCAGCAAAAGAAAACACAGTATCGAGTCATTCCAAATGATATAGTAGGAGCCTGAGGAAGATAGCAAGCAACATCCTAAGCTCCATGCAAGTATGAGATAGGCCACGAACTTAAAATGGCCTCCAAGGAGTTAAAAGTTTATTTACAATGCATTTGATGGTTTCATTATCAATTAAAAAGGTCTTAGCCTATAGGCTTAAATATGCATAAATTACAAAGGCAAAAAATATAACTTTACAGTGGAGGGACTTGCCAGACACCACCTTAACCAAGTGACCCAAGTTAGCATCACCATAATGGGACAAATTAAAATCTAGTGTCAGCTGATAGGATGTAATGAGAACACAGCATTGTTTCTCTGATGTTTCTGCCTGAGTTTAATTATGAGGAGATATCAGACAAACCCAAATGGAAGGACATTCTACAAAATAACTGACCTGTAATCTCCAAAAGCTTCAAGGTCATGAATGTCAACACAACAGTAGAGAAATATTCCATAAATGAAAGAGACTAAAATGATAGAGCAGCCAAATTCACTGTATGATTCTGGACTAGATCTTTTTGCTGTAAAGGACACTGTTGGGAAAACTGGCAGAACTTGAACAGGGTCTGAGGATTGTGGTTGTATTGTGGTTGTTATGGAGGAGAGTGTCCTTGTTTGTAAGAATTACACATGAAAGTCTTTGGGGTTACAGGGCATCATGTTAGCAATTTACCTTCAAATAGTGAGGGAAAATATGGTCTTAAAATTTTTCTGGGAGCTTGAGATTGTTTTAAAATAAGAGGCATACAAAAACTACATACATGGATTTTTAAGAAATTAATACATTTGGGGAACTGCTGAAGACTTCCCATGGAACACAGTTTTTAAGTCTGCTTTGCTTTTTTCCAAAAATAACACAATGTTAAATAAAATTCTCTCTCATGTGTATGGTTACCATAAAATCTTTCTATTTATTTTAGAATTGTAAAATTTATCATTTTTCTTTTTTGTGCTTTCACCAATTGTTTAATTTTTTTGTCCTTTGTGTTAGATCATTCTTGTGTAATCAGAGACTTTGAAAAGTTTGCAGGACATATTTGCTAAAATAGGTACACATTTTTCTCTTCATATTTTCAAGTGTCCATTAATTCTCCATTTCTCTCTGAATGTAATTTAGTTTGGGATTTTTTTTATGCATCCTCAAGTGCTATTTATGTATTATTTAGGATCAATTAATTATAGTGTTCTACCAGTTGTAGCGGCTAATAGCATATCCACCATAGATATATAAATGTTAAGTATAAACTAACTAATAATGGACGAGATACATGTTTAGAAAAGTTTGTAAACATTTGTGTTTCATATATTTTAAAGAAATATACAGAGGATGCCAGAAAAAGTATACATTTTTAAGAAAGGAAAAAAACTATTAAAATTGTTAAGTCTTGTTTGACTTCTGCAATTACAAGAGGTGCTCAAAGTGGTTACCATTAGTGTCCAGAAGCTTCTGATTACAATGAACTACTGCTAGAGCAAGTTGACCGAAGTGTTCACTTATAACACTATACATGCCCTTTCAAATTCTTCCCAAAGTATTGCCAGTATGGCTGGTTTTCTATGGCACACCACATCCTTTAAGGTCCCCCGAACAGTTCAGGACAGTCAGTAAGTGCTAAAAATTGTTTCAAGTTCAGAGTCAGAGCTGAAAGCAATCTCTGAAGCTCAGATCAGCTAAAGAAGAAACAATCTGATGAGTCATTCAAAATTTTACACTAGAAACCCGAGGAAGATAAGTAAGCCACATGCTGAAAATTGCCAGTTCAAGTAACGAACAACACTGACCCACATGTACCTAAAACCCACACAGGGGATAATTAATCACCATATGCAAAATTAAAATTTTATATGAACAAAGGCAAAGCTGTATTTTACCACAAGATGTAATCAAAAGAGTCCAGGTTTTAAAGCCAGATGGCTACACTCCAGCTTTATTAGTACGTACCAGTTAGGTGAACTCTGATGGGTGGGTAACTTAACCTCTCAATGCCATAGTGTCCTCATGTACAAACTGGAGATAATGATATTTACTTCGTTTGGTGTTGCAATAATTAAGGATAAAACACAGGAGGTATCCAGCATGAGCACTGACAGGTAATATGCACTCAGGAAAAAAAAAGTGGTAATTTTCCTTAATAACATGAGGTGGTTAGTGAAGGTACAATTTTTTAAAATTATTATAGTTTTACCAAAATCATACATGTGCATGGTTCAAAAAGTTAAATATGAAAACACAAAGAAAATATGCAGTACCCAGCCCCATCTCTCTCCATGCCTCAGTCGCGCTCTCCAGAGGCAACAAATGTCTGCTTCATTAGCTGCTTCCTAGTGTAGATCGACCGTCCCAATTTTTGGTTTAATTATTCAAATGTTACTACATATTATACAATATCACAACATGCTGACCACAATTATATTTCATTTTCTTTTTCCTGAACTTATCTCTTTTAAACATTTTCCTTGATGTTCTGTGTAATTATCAGTGATTTTCTGAGAGGCTTTTAATATAAATTTGTGTCTAAGCATCAGCATAGATAGTCAATCCTTTTCTCCCCCTACAGACGTGCCTCCATCACCTCTGTCCTCTTCCCCACCCTGGAATCTAGCTCTCTGTGCCTACTACACGGCTCTTAGACTCCATTCCCATCATCCTGGGCACCCCTTTGCCTCTCTCCTGTGTTACTGAAACCTCTCTTTTCTGGACCCCCCCCCCCCGCCCCCGCACTTCCTCAGTCTTGTTTTATTCCTGTGTTTTGGTAGAGCACATCCTTCAGCACAGCCTCCTGGGAAAGACTCCTTAGAAAATTCATTTTTTGAGACCTATTTTGCAGTCCTGAAAATGATGGTTGATTGTTAAAGAATTCTACTTTGAAAATATATATATTTTTTAAATTTAAGGCGATGTTTCTTTACCTTGTAGCTTTAAATGTAGCTGAGAAGTTCAATGGTATTCTTACTGCCAATCCATTCTATGTAAATCTTTTGAGTTTGATGGTGTTCTTATTGCTAATGCTTTTTAGGTGGATTTTCTTCTCTCTGGAAGATCTTAGGACCTCTCCTTCACTTATGATGTTCTGAAACCTCATGATGCAGTATCCAGAGATGAGTTTGTGTTTTTCTTCATTGTGTCGAGGTCTCAGTGGGTCTGTCAATCTGGAGACTCATGACCTAGAGAATTTCTTAAATTATTATTAGTATTTTTGATAACTACTCCTCTTTGCTTTTTCTTTTCTTTACTTCTGGAACTAATATTGGTCAGATGTTGAACTACCTAGTTTTTTGTTTTTTCTGGGAGATTTTCTTAACTTAACTTTCTAATACCTCTATTGATTTTTTCTAAAAAAAAAATCCCGCTATCATAGTTACATTCTAATTGCTTTTTATTATTCTCTGATTGTTCGTTTTTAATATCATTTCTTCATTCTAAAGCATCTTCTGAATATGTTAATCTCTGAGTATATTAGATTTTTTAAAAAGCTTATTCAATTCCTGTCATTGTTCTGTTTCTTCCGAAGTTATTCTTTCCACTGATTTTTTTTTTTTTTTTTTTTTTTTTTTTTTTTTTTTTTTTTTTTTTTTTTTTTTTTTTTTTTTTTTTTTTTTTTTTTTTTTTTTTTTTTTTTTTTTTTTTTTTTTTTTTTTTTTTTTTTTTTTTTTTTTTTTTTTTTTTTTTTTTTTTTTTTTTTTTTTTTTTTTTTTTTTTTTTTTTTTTTTTTTTTTTTTTTT